>PISX010024602.1:0-27562 GCA_004024625.1 Mellivora capensis | reverse complement strand
AGATAATCATATCAAAAAATGGGCAGAAGATATGAACAGACACTTCTCCAATGAAGACATACAAATGGCTATCAGACACATGAAAAAATGTTCATCATCACTAGCCATCAGGGAGATTCAAATTAAAACCACATTGAGATACCACCTCACACCAGTTAGAATGGCCAAAATTAGCAAGACAGGAAACAATGTGTGTTGGCGAGGATGTGGAGAAAGGGGAACCCTCTTACACTGTTGGTGGGAATGCAAGTTGGTGCAGCCACTCTGGAGAACAGTGTGGAGATTCCTCAAGAAATTAAAAATAGAGCTTCCCTATGACCCTGCAATTGTGCTACTGGGTATTTACCCCAAAGATACAGATGTGGTGAAAAGAAGGGCTATCTGTACCCCAGTGTTTATAGCAGCAATGGCCATGTTCGCCAAACTGTGGAAAGAACCAAGATGCCCTTCAACGGACGAATGGATAAGGAAGATGTGGTCCATATACACTATGGAGTATTATGCCTCCATCAGAAAGGATGAATACCAAACTTTTGTAGCAACATGGACAGGACTGGAAGAGATTATGCTGAGTGAAATAAGTCCAGCAGAGAGAGTCAATTATCATATGGTTTCAGTTATTTGTGGAGCATAACAAATAACATGGAGGACATGGGGAGATGGAGAGAAGGGAGTTGAGGGAAATTGGAGGGGTAGATGAACCATGAGGGACTATGGACTCTGAAAAACAACCTGAGGGTTTTGAAGGGGTTGGGGGTGGGAGGTTGGGGGAGCCACGTGGTGGGTATTATGGAGGGCATGCATTGCATGGAGCACTGGGTGTGGTGCAAAAACTATGAATTCTGTTACCCTGAAAAGAAATAAAAATAAAATAAAATAAAATTATAAGAAAAAAAACCCTAATGAAATGTTAATCAAGGAAATATCTTTGATATTATATCCTCTGTTGCCATTTTTAAAGAAGTGGCTTAGTTGAGTAAGTCAGTTTTCATCTCTTTGTAATGCCATGGCTTCTTCAGGTAAATCTGACTGGAAATATGCATATTGCCTGTAATTCCTTCTGGTATTTAAATTTGATCATATTGAGTGTGGGTGTGCATCATTGATCAGAGTTGGGATAAAATTGAATTCTCACTAAACTTCAAGTTGTCAAGGCCAGATAGCCATTGCATTTCTTGCCATCATATCTACCACCTAACATATATTTCTCCCTTTGGTGAAATGCCCTGTAATCATTTGTTTTCAATGGAGATGGTTCATACCCAACTTTGGTGATTGGTACCATAAACTGCAATTAACTAGCCCTTGGATCTCCCAGCCAAACTTCTAGCAATATGTCAATGTTTTCAAGAGTCAGGAAGTGAAGCATCCTAAAATAGGAACCAAATTGCTCAAATCTATTGAGAAATTGATTTTGGGATTTTGGTAGCTTTTCAGTGAAGACTTAGAACACTTTTAATTTAAGAGATAGTAGTTTAGAGACAAAATATGACTGAGAAATTTCTTTCATTATAAAATCAGTGACATTGGGGCTTTATGTTTTAGACAAAATAACTACAGAAATTTGTGTGTTTGTTTCGTAAACCTGGGTTATTTACTTAGAAAAGAAAATTACCATATAGCCTAAATAATTTGCCATCATTTTAGAAGTAGGAAGATATCCTTATATACTGTAATATGAGAAGTGTGAAGAAAATTCCAAATATTTTGTATGTGCTTCTGCATATATTAAGAAATGAAGCGATAAGAGATTATCTAACTAGAAGGTTATGTTGACACACCTTTGTGTGCTTGGTGGTGATGTTAAAATATTACAGGATATTTGTATGTGCTAATAAATGTACTATTTAAACCTGTATCTGCCTACATATTCACCACACAATGAACAGAAATAAAAGGAGCTATCACTGTGAATTACCTTCCTCTTTCATGGAAATCCACATTTGTTGCTTTGCAATGTTCAACTTTATCTGATACTATAGGGATATATTTTGATGGAAAGCTCTAAAGATGTGAAAATGTTACACAATAAAGTCTAAATCGAGTTATTTCTTTGGCTTTGTCTGCAGAATGAGCTGATAACTAGTGACTCAATGTCTGAAATTCAATACAATGGAAAAATAATATAAAAATCTCCAAAATAAACTCAAGGTGTAGGATATCCATTTTTTGCCCCTCTACTTTTGTTTATTATCAAGAAAGTACAAGGCTAAATTAGGGCTGCATTTGTCTCCTGAGAATGCTTCGTTGAAACACTTGAATATGTATTCTACCCGATTTTCAGAATTATAAAGATTGCTGTATTAGTCATTTTGAGGGTGATATAAAGCCTGCATAATATAATGATTAAGATTAATGATCTGAAAAGGTAGGAATTACTAAAAAGTTCCCTTGCACACCATGCATGAATAACGTATTGATTTGTTTTTAATGTTACTCAGCATTTAAAAGTCTGTACTATCTTTTCGAGTGTTAAAAGAATAAAATAGAAGTTTGAGTTTGGGATCTAAACACGATACTTACAATTTCAAGCATAGCTAAATTATTTCACAGCCATGAGAGCAGTGCATTATAAGAGCGCATTTCCAAAACTATCCAGGAACTATTTTGCTATCTCAGTCTGAATCACATTTGTAATAGAAAAACAAATACAGAAACAAATAAAGCCAGTTGTGCCTTTATTTTTATTTTTTTTAAGATTTTATTTATTTATTTGCGAGAGAGGCAGTGAGAGAGAGCATGAGCGAGAAGAAGGTCAGAGGGAGAAGCAGACTCCCCATGGAGCTGGGAGCCCCATGTGGGACTCGATCCTGGGACTCCAGGATCATGGGCAGTCGTTCAACCAACCGAGCCACTCAGGCATCCCAATTTGGGCTTTTTATAATGTGAGCCAGACTTTTCCAGGGTTTAAGCTATTCTAAGGCAATAGAGACTTGCCTATACCATCTCCTAGTATTCACAGAAAGTGTGTTTTTTTTTAAGTTTTTATTTAAATTCCAGTTAATTAACATAGTGTTGTATTTGTTTCAGATGTATAATATAGTGATGCAACACTTCCATACACCACCTGGTGCTCATCACAAGTGCCCTTCTTGATCCATATCATCCATTGCCCCACCTATGTTCCTTCTGGTAACCATCAGTTTGTTCTCTAGGTTTAAGAGTCTGTTTTGGGCACGTGGGTGGCTCAGTTGGTTAAGCAACTGCCTTCAGCTCAGGTTATGATCCTGGAGTCCCAGGATCGAGACCCACATCGGGCTCCCAGCAACAAGGGGAGTCCGCTTCTCCCTCTGACCTTCTCCCCTCTCATGTTCTCTCTCTCTCAAATAAATAAATAAAATCTTAAAAAAAAAAAGTTTTAAGAGTTTGTTTCTTGTTTTGCCTCTCTCTCTCTTTTTTCCCTTTGCTACTTTGTTTTGTTTCTTAAATTCCACATATGAGTGAAATCACATGGTATTTGTCTTTTTCTGACTGACTTATTTTGCACTTCATTTTTTGATGGCTGAATAATATTCCTTTGTATGTATGTAGCACCTCTTTTTTATCCATTCATCAGTAGATGGACACTCACACTGTTTCTATAATTTGGGTATTGTAGATAATGCTGTTATAAATATCAGGATGCATGTATCCTTTTGAATTAGTTATTTGTATTCTTTGGGTTAAAAGCTTAGTAGTGCAACTGTGGGTCATAAGATAGTTCTATTTTTAACTTTTTGAGAAATCTCTACTGTTTTCCAGAGTGGCTGCACCAGTTTGCATTCCCACCAACAGTGTAAAAGAATTCCCCTTTCTCAACATCCTCACCAACACTTATTGTTTCATGCGTTATTACTTGCCATTCTGACAAGTGTGAGGTGATATCTCATTGTAGTTCAGTGATGTTGAACATTTTTTTTCATGTGTCTCTTGGCCATTTGGATGTCTTCCTTGACAAAAAATGTCTTCTGCCCATTTTCTTATTGGATTATTGGTATTTTGGGGTGTTGAGTTTGGTAAGTTCTTTGTTCTTTGGATACAAACCCTCTATCAGTTATGTCACTTGCAAATATCTTCTCCCATTCCACAGGGTGCCTTTTAGTTTGGTTGATTGTTTCCTTTTCTGAACAGTTCTTTTTTTATTGTGATGAAGCCCCAATAGTTTATCTTTGCTTTTGTTTCCCTTGCCTCCAGAGACATATCTAGGAAGAAGTTTCTATGGCTGGTGTCAAAGAAGCTACTATTTTCCTGTCAGATTTTTATGATTTCATGTCTATACATTTAATGCAATCACTATCAAAATATCAACAGCATTTTTCAAAGAGCTAGAACAAACAATTCTAAAATTTGTATGGAAACAGAAAAGACCCCAAATAGCCAAAACAATCTTGAAAAAGAAAAGCAAAGCTGGGGGCTTCACAATTCTGGACCTTAGCTTATATTAAAAAGTTGTAATGACCAAAACAGTATGGTACTGGTACAAAAATAGATACATAGATCAGTTGAACAGAATAGAAATCCCACGAGTGAACCCACAGCTGTATGGTCAGTTAATCTTCAACAAAGCAGGTAAGAATATGCAATGGGAAAGAGTCTCTTCAACAAATTGTGTTGGGAAAACTGGATAGCACCATGCAGAAGAATGAAACTGGGCCACATCATTATGCCATATACAAAAGTAAGTTCAAAACTCAAAATTTCAAAAATTAAAGACAACTATGAAGACAACAATTATATCATGGGAACTTTTTAATGTGGCTTTTAGTAGTTCCCTGCTTGCTGAGGTTTTACCTCAGCTTCAGCCTTTGGTGGGTGACTGAAATCCTTGCTTATGACACTATGAAGAGGGACAATTTTGCTCCTATGGGTTTAGAAATTTAATTCCAAAGTATATTTGGCTCAGACTGTTTTTTCAGCTGCTAATCCTACAACTTTCTTGTATACATGATGCACAATGAAATAGAAAGGGATGTGGTTACTGTGGGATAACAATGCTACTGAAAAGGCATAAGGCATAAATATTGACACCACCACAGTAAGTGTAACCTTGACGCTACAGGTTTAGTAGAACTTACAAATATGAGAACCAACATGCAAAGCATGTCATACAATTTTCTAGATACCAATAAACATTTTTTTAAATGTTACACACACCCCTTATTACTGTATCACTGTAGAAAGAGCAGGGATTGTGGGATCTAATAGTATTCTAGTTTGAACTCTAGCACTTAATAGGTATTTGATGTTGCACAACATACAAGGTCTCCAAGCCTCCTTTTTCTTATTTATAAAATGGGGAAATGATGTACTACTTACCCAGAGGGCTGTGGTTAAGGACTAAACTAGATAACACTGTAAATGTCCTAGTAGTATGGCAGCACAAAGCATTAAAAAGCATAGTATTACATTACTGCAATTTCCATTTTACTCTGCCTCACCCAATGTGTTTGCCCAATTGAAAGGCCAGAAACTCACATCACTATTGCTTTAATTTTGCATTTATTTAACTCTGGTGAGGGTTGTTTTCCCTTATTCAAGTTTTATATATATATACATATATATATATATGATCTCTTTAATTGCTTGTCCATGATTTTCCCTATTCTTCTAATATGACTTGTTATTATAGGTGTTAATCTGCACTTTATTTGGATATATTTTACTGAAAACATCTTAAAATGTGAAATGGTCAACTCTATATAATTCATTTCTTTGTTATATCTGCATATAGTTTTATCCTTAGGAAAGAATTTCTATCCCCAAATGCTATATAAATATATGAATAATTTTATATAACTGTAAATATTTTTTTTCCTGTTCTCTCATAGACTTTCATATGTTTTGTTATTTAAACACTTGAAATATATTTGAGTATATGGTGTATGCTAGGTCCTTTATAAATTTTTTTTTCATTTCCACAATGTTTAGTCAGTTTGGTTGCTGCATAATTTGCTTTTCATCTTTAATTGTAATAACTAAAATCCCATGTGGCTTCCTTTGGCAGGTGTTTCTATCACACAAGATATCTGATGTAACCTCTTGGTAAGGAGCAAATAGCACTACTGTTGCTTTTCCCCATCTGGCTCATCATTGATTGGTACATGCTTCTTCCTTCCCAGTAGACTTCAGTGTTGCTGCTGACCATCAGTGGTGAGGGAAGAGCATGATAGCCCTTTTCCACATCTTCTGGAAGCTATTTCCTTTACTATCATGAGAAATTATATAGTGTCCACCAAAAAATGTTTAAGCAGTTCTTTACAAAAGGAGTGAAAGTAATAAAATCGTACAATCTCTAAGTTGGCTGTGCCCTGGCCCAAGTGCTTTACTTCTTCCTACTGCATAAGCTCTAAGGTCTCCAGCTTAGGCTGTTGAAGGAAATCTCACAGACACCCCATGGTGTCTCATCCATACAGTTTCCTTAGTTACTATTCTTTTCTCTTCCCTTCTCCTCTATGATCTCTTTTGTTTTGCTTCTCAGTTTTTACTTTTCTAATTTCCTATGACAGATTACCTCTCCCTAAAAGAATAGTAAAATCCCAATATCCTTTTGAGTCTTAGAACTTTTATTGCCCCAAGTTATGAATTTCAATGGTTTTTCTCCTTAGCCTTATCTCCCTTCAGAAGAGAGAGACATTTGTATAAGGAGTAGAAAGCAAAGAGGTAATCTTCAAACCTTTGAATAGGCATGGTTTTTCTTTCATGTTAAATTTAAAATAAAAAACACACTAACATTGCAGTTATTTCCTCCAGGAACCAACCCTCATCCATATCACAAAAGCTGATGACAACTTTTAATTTTATTTGTGATGTCGAACTGTTATTCGATGGAGCATGAAAAAAACAATGTCACATGATATCAGTTAAAGGAAATTTTTTTTGGTAAAACCTAATAGAAAGATGTCAGCAAGGAAAACTGCTAAGGGATCTTGCATTTCTTCATCACCCATGAGGCTTAATAATTTCAAATGGAGTGATTCTCAGATCTAATGAACTTGTGTTTCTGTGACATTGCTCATTGACCTCCTCTCCTATCAGTCCCTCTTCTCTTTTATCTTTCTTTTGTTAAGATTGATTTATTTATTTTAGAGGGAGGGAGGGAACATGTGAGTGGGGGAGGGGCAGAGGAAGCAGGAAAGAGAATTCTTTACAGACTCCCTGCTGAGAGCAGAGCCAATACAGGGCTTGATCTCAGGACCCAGAGATCATGACCTGAGTCAAAATCAAGAGTTGGCTGCTTAACTGACTGAGCCACCCAGTACCCCGGTCTCTCTTCTCTTTTTATAAGGCAGATGTAAGAGTAAGCTTATCATTGGGTGAATAAAGACAATTCTGTCTTTCAGCAGAACCTTCTATTGGCAAAAACATCCATTCCAGTGGGCTCATTTCAAGGAGGCAGAGTAAGGCCCTGGTGCACATACAAAAATCAGTTGTATTTCTAGACACTAAAAACAAACTATTTGAAAAGGGAATTAGGAAAATAATCTCATTTACAATAGCATAAAAAAAATACTTAGGGATAACGTTAACTAAGAGAAGGACTTATACAATGAAAACTACAAAATTTAAAGAAATTAAAGAAGACAAAAACAAATGAAAAACAAAACATTTTATGTTCATGGTTTAGAAGATTTAATGTTGTTAAAATGTTCATATTGCCCAAAGCGATCATGGATTTGGTGTAATCCATAGCAAAATCTCAATGGAAAAAGCAGTATTAAAATCAATATTGAGCCACAAATGACCCAAATACCACAGCCACCTTGAAACAGAAGAACAAAGCTGGACGATCACACTTACTAATTTCAAAATTAATTACAAAGTTACAGTAATTAAAAAGTGTATTCTGGGTGCCTGGGGAGTCTGCTTCCCCCTCTGACCTTCTCCCCTCTCATGCTCTCAGTCTCTCTCACTCTCTCTCAAATAAATAAAATCTTAAAAAAAATAAGGCAGTGTATTCTGACAATATGACAGACATATAGACAAGTGGAACAAAATAGAGAGCCCAGAAATTAATACACATATAAATGGTCAACTAATCTTCAACAGAATATCGAAAATACATAATGGGGGAAAATACAATACACAATAGGGAAAGGATAATCTCTTCAACAAAAATGGCTGAGAGAACTGTATATCCACATACAGAAGAATGAAATTGGACCTTGAACTTACACCACATACAAAAATGAATTTGAAATGAAATAAAGACTTAAATGTTTTGACCTGAAGGTATAAAACTCCTAAACGATGACATAAGGAAAAAAACTTCATGACATTGGTCTTAGCAATGATTTAATGGATATGATCCCACCTGGATAGTGTCCTATAGCTAGTATATACTCAATAAAATTGTTAGTAGTTATTAAATATTTTCAACATCATTTTGTAAATATAAAATACACATGTACTTTTATTATGAGTTTTAATATATTAAAATAAATGCAAAAGACTAACCATCATGACCTAATTTGTTTTTTTAATTTATTTTACAAAATACCAACATTAATTCAACTAAACTTTTTATTTATTTTTCTCATTAATTATCCAGATGTTAGTGAAACTAGGCTTTTATGGAATTCAGAAATGGAAAATGTCTCCGAAATGTTATTAATGACTAAGTGAGCAGTCTTCTCAGGAGTCCCTTAAATGATGAACACCTGTCTCACCATTAGCTTAACAGGTTCTCATTATGAAAGATATCAGCAAAATGATCATTGGTGGCATTCTTACCATACCTTTGAACTAGTGGGAATAATACAGTAATGAATAATTGACATTTAGTTATTCTAAGACATTGCTTTTATTGGAATAGACATAGACTATAGTAACATTTTCCCCTTATGTTGAAATTACTTTGTCCACAGTGACTTTGGTGACTTAAAAAAATAATACATACAAACTATTGAGTTAACATCTTGACTTATAGCTAAAAAACAAAAGAAGAATATATATTAACATCTTGATTTATAGATAAAAAACAAAATAATGGAGAATATATCTAAAAGCATTAATGCCAACTTGCCAGGGTATTATACACAGTGGGGATGGCTAACTGCTAAAACACGAAAGGATTTTTTAATCTTAGTTGTACATTTTTATTAATTTCAACTCTGTCTTTTCATTGATAAACCAGGTTGCTATGTGGATCATGAAATTCCTATACTCTCACTTATGGTGATAACTTCTTTTTTTTTTTTTTATCCCCAGTGAGTAATTTCTCTTAGGTATTTACATCGATAATTCAATTTCCTTATTTAAATAGATACTTTTAATAAGTATTTTCCTAGTATAGAATGAGCATTTTAGAAAAAAAAAAACCAATCTTCGTAACTCTTCATTTCTCTCTATTAAAATAACCCCTGAAGATGAGAGAGAGAAATTCAACACACAATTATAAAGTTGTGCAAACTTGTATCTGGCATCCTCCTGTTCTCCGTTCAGACTTCTGTTGTCATTTTAACTCTAGATTCCAAAAACGTCAGCTGCCACATGGCTGTATAGTACCTCCCAGTACCAATTCCCCATCTGGATCTATTCTGGACATATTATATTCTAGGCCTGCACTGTCCAACATAGGAGCCACTTGCCCCATGTGGCCATTTAAATATTAAATGAGGTAACATTAAAAACAAATTTCCCCAATTAGAGTATATGAATAATGGTTTATTAAAGCTCTCTTGGTTGTAAATTCTTGAAAAAAAATACAAAAAAAGATAAATTTCCCTATTAACATTAGCCATACTTTAAGTTTTCAATAGCCGTATGTGGCAAGCCGTATGTGGCTTCCACATTGGACAATACAGTTATGGGCATTGCCAAATACACAAAAAGTTTTATTGCAGAACGCTGATCTAGAAATGTTCCTGTTCTTCTCTAATCCACAATCAAATTCATCGGACCTCGATCTTGACTTCTTGATACCCTATTTCTCTCCTTTACATTGTTATCTAATGATATATTTGTGTTTAAATTTTAACTACTTAAAAGATCTAATATTAAACTTTCTGGAGACCTTGGTACAACTCTCAGACATAGAAATTACATAGTAATTTTAATTAACTAAAAAATGTTGTAGAAAATTACCTGTAAGTGTTATAAAACAGGTTAATGCAAGTTAATTTTCTGTCTTTAACAGTACAAAAAGGCACAAAAGTGAGAAAGTCGTGAATCATATTTTTCAAAATATAAGAAGAAAATCAGAATTTATTATAATAAATTCTTCAGGAAGTAAGTACAAACACATGAGAAGCAAGAATTCCTTAGAAACTCAGTTTTATGAATTTGGGAAATGAAAAGCTATTAAAATATGAATCAAAAACTTTAAAATGTTGATAATGGTAATTGAATCTTGGAAAGCACAAAGCACAGAACTTTTCATTAATATATAATGTATTTTGGGTTCTTATCTATTATATGTAGATTACTTTTATAAAAGTAGGTACTACTGATGACAGGATTTCTTATAAGTTTTTATACTTACTTCTTTGACTTGAGATATATACATTTAAAACAACTGGATAAAATGCTTTTTTAGCATTTTTGTTTTTAATTATCTTACTTTCATTAACACAACTATTGCAGATTAGTGAGTTCTGTGTTGATATCGATAGGTATACACAATTGAGTAAAGTATGGTGTTGGCCACCTGGGAAACTGCATTTCAGTAGGGAATTTCATAAATATCCATAATGACAAGAAGTGGACTGTAAAAAGTTCTATAAGAGAGTTATGAGTAAAGGGTTTCAGAACTTTTTTTTTTTTAAGATGTTATTTACTTATTTAACAGGCAGAGATCACAAGTAGGCAGAGAGGCAAGTGGGGCGGGGGGTGGGGAGCAGGCTCCCTGCTGAGCAGAGAGCCTGATGTGGGGCTCTATCCCAGGACTCTGGGATCATGACCTGAACCTAAGGCAGAGGCTTAACCCACTGAGCCACCCAGGTGCCCCCAGAACTTTTTTTTTAAAGCATTTTATATCCATCTCAGGGAATTATGGAAGTTTTGTGGAAGAGTTGGAATTTGGCTGAAAGGTGTATAAACTACCATGGAAAAAGGCTACATTTAGTGGAAGGTGCTGCCGAAATACAGGGTATGTGATTGGGATGATGGGAATGCAAGTTGAATGGGTAGAATGGGATAAAATTACGGACATTTTGGGTACAATGTACATTTATTCTGTGAGAGAATGAAAAACACTGAGTTCTATTGTGACACTTCAAGATGAGAAAATATACAATGTAACACATATGGATAATATTTCCAATCATGCAAAAACATTATTTCAAATATTTGACTGAAATTGGGGATGCTGACAGTCTGGTCACAAGGTAAATTACATATAATATCACCTCAGATGATTTTTTCAAGAATAAGGTACAAACTAAATGTTTACCCATATTTTTTCTCTAGTTGCCATAAGAGACAGTTTAGCATAGACATGAAGAGTATTCTTGTGGTATTACAGTGTTTATATTTGATTTCCAGCTCTTTCACCTCTGGCTGAGTACTCTTGGGTTCAATATTCTTATCTATAAAATGTAGATAATAAAAGCAATTACCTCATTTACTCATTGTAAAGATTAGATGGGTTAATACAGGAAGTGTACCTACCATAGTTCTCAGCACATAATAGGTTCCCAATAAATAGTAAGTAATGTTATAATAATTGTTAACATGGTAAATAGTGTCATAGAACATCTCAAAGTAGGGGGTTTATGGGTTGTTACATTATAAAGTTCTATTAATCACCAAAGGTTCCCCATTTTCCACTTTTTATGTCATTAAATATATTCATATTCATTTAAGTATTAATTGATTTATTCATTCATTTATTTTTCCAATAATAGTTTCATCCATTTATATAACTAAATTATGTTTAGTTATATAGTTTCACTATATATAAATTCCCATTCTGGAATAACTAAGATGTTATAGGAGAAAATTAATTTTGACTAGAGTTTCAGGGTTGAATTCACAAAGAAGTCACAATTTAGTATTACCCCAGGTTCCATTTCACTCCTGATCTATTGAGTGGTAGACAGGCATTTTGGGTGGAATGACCCACCTCAAATCCTAGGGGTAGACCCAGACTGAGTAATTACGTAGTGTTCAATAGGACTCTTTCTATACAATTCATTCAGAGAAATAGCTCTACTTGTTTTCTTTGTTGTTCTTTTTTTTTTTTTTAACCCTGGGTTTTCATTTTCGGAATCTGATCCTAGAATAAAGTTTGTAAACAGGAGCCCATAAATATTTTGTGATTATCTTCAGAACACATTTTCATATCCAAAGCAATGGAAAAATAGAAAGCAGAAGCCCCAGCCATAAAGTATGTAATAAAAAAACAACCAAAACATGAAGGCTATAAAGAGTTTTGATAACTCTCATGTTTGATTCATTTGGATGAAGTAATGCTTTATCCAATTAGATAAATATCTGTGACTCTTTTCTAAGCAGAGATGGGATTTATGGTCTGAACTCGCTCCATGGATGTCACTGGCAATATTTTCACTTGAATTTTGTGGTTATGTAATTTGGCCTTTCTTGTAAGTAATTCTAGCTGTACTCTAAGCCTGCTATGAAGGTGACTTAGAAAAGTGGAGAAAGACTTGTTAGACTGACTGATAATTAACCTCTCAATATTCTGTGTCTTTAGTCCCTGATTCAGATTAAGCTAATCTTATAGATGGTGACATAGACAAATTTTTATTTAGTTTTGTTTTTTGAAGGCTCCCATTGTCCTTGCACCAAAAATCAATGAGAAATTATACAGTCTTGTCAATATTTAACTTAAAACAGACATTTTATGTTCAGTTATAAGGATATTGAAAGAAAAAATAAAGTTGAAGTGGTCTACTAGGTTGAGAGATATTTTAGTACCCAAGTCTTAAATGAAGGCTTGAAGATTAGATATGTTTATCCTGGAGATATAGGAGAAAGAGGAAAAAAAAAGGTGTTCTTAGATATTTTCTACACCCTTACATGGAAGAGATGCCAGTTATTCTATGTTGTCTGAGAAGAAAGAGCTAGAATAAAAAAAAATCAAGGCAATACATTTCCAATTAAAATAAAGATGGATTTCCTAATAAATTAAAGTACCAGGATTCATGAATAAAATACTTTGTCTTGTGAAAAAATTAGTTTTTGAACATTACAAAATTTCAACAGGGAACAAAATTTTAGAAACACTTTTATTTTTTAAATAAATTGAATAATTTTTAATAAATTGAGTCTTCAATAAATTGAAGAAATAATATACCCCAAATAAAATTCTTGATATTCTTCCCCTCCTCCTATCTACATAGTTCACTCCTCTCAAGTCTTCTTCAGATCAATAAATACACTTTTATCTCTAGTAATCCTGTTAAGTGTCATCTCTCATCTAGACTGCCTGTTTTTATATATAGTTCTCAAAGTAAGAATTATTTTTACATTTTTAAATGGTTGAAAATTTTTAAATAATATTTTATGACACTTAAAATTATGAAAATTCAAATTTCCATGTACAAAAGTTTTGTTGTAACCCAAAAAAGCATATTCATTTACATATTGTCTACAGATGCTTGTCTGCCGTAATGGAAGAACTGAGTAGTCAGTCATGAAAACAGAGATTGTATGGCTATAAAGTCTAAAAATATTTATCTTCTGCAAGAAAAATATCCCCAAGAGAAAAGTTTGCTTATCCCTTATCTAGACCATTCAAACATCCTCCTTACTGATCTCCTGGGTTCTACATTTAAACACAGTAATGCATTCTTCACATAGCCAACAAAGTAATCTTTCAAAATGTAAACGGGTCATTTCGCTCCCCTGTTTCAAATCCTTCAATGATTCCCTACTGATGTGATAATAAATTTAATACTCCTTCTCGCGTCTCATAAGGCCTTACATGATGCGATCTTGCATACCTAGAGGTTTTGTCTCTTATCATACTACTCTCTTCCTCATCCACCAAAGTCTAGCCACATTGATGTTCTATCTGTTTCTAACACGGCAAGATGTCAGACTTACTTTCTCTACAGTGCCTTTGCACATTCCTGTCTCTGAATATAAAATACGTATCTGCTCTTATTGATCAAGAGATATCTTCTTGTAATTCAGTTCACAACATAAATGTGACCCTGTCCCATCTATCTAAATTCCAAGAATTCCTCCCATCTCTAGCATGTTGCTGTCTTTTATTATAAATTTTATATTCATTATTATTATTGTCTTACCCACACATGTAATTTTTCTCAATCATGTAAGAAGTCTTATTCAAAATTATATATAACTCTAGTTTCTTCAATAGCTACTGATGTTTGATAATTATTAAATGAATGATTTACATTACTACTTTCAAGGCCCTGAATTAGATACTGTAGTGTGACAAGGTAGGGAAGGAAGATAGAGAGATGAGTAACTTAAAGAATCTGAAGTCTGTCTGAGGAGAAATATATACTTTCTAATATTTAAATTAAGTAATCCAAGTAACAGGCAACACATGCTGAGGGATAAGACTTCTGGAGTCAGACTTCAGGAATTTGATGCCCAGTGGTACCAACTGTGACATTGTGACATAGGACAAATAACCTGACTTCTTTGCACTTAGCTCTCAAATCTGTAAAATGGAGGGGAAAATATCTTTTTCATGGATTCATTGAAGATTAATTAAATTAATATGTGAAAAGAATTCAGTATTTGGCCATAGGAAAAATTGCATCAATGTCTGTTGAATAGGAAATAGAGTTACTAGGAATACTACGTTTTCAGTACCCAGCCCAGGAAATCTTGCCTGTACTAAAAAGTTTACCACTTCTTTGAGGGCTCTAGGGAAGATTTCTGATGAGGATGCATTATCATTAACTTTGTTTTTTATGAAGATGAATGTGTTTAAAGAACAGGTGGAGGGGCGCCTGGGTGGCTCAGTGGGTTAAAGCCTCTGCCTTCGGCTCAGGTCATGATTCCAGGGTCCTGGGATTGAGCCCCACATCAGGCTCTCTGCTCAGCAGGGAGCCTGCTTCCTCCTCTCTCTCTGCCTGCCTCTCTGCCTACCTGTGGTCTTTGTCTGTCAAATAAATAAATAAAATATTAAAAAAAAAAGAACAGGTGGAGGGGCACCTAGGTGGCTCATTGGGTTAAGGCCTCTGCCTTCGGCTCAGGTCATGATCCCAGGACCTGGGATCAAGCTCTGCATCAGGCTCTCTGCTCAGCAGGGAGCCTGCTTCCTCCTCTCTCTCTCTCTGCCTGTCTCTCTGCCTACTTGTGATCTCTAACTGTAAAAAAAAAAAAAAAAAAAAAGAACAGGTGGAGAGAGATCCACAATTAAAGTGGGGGGTGCTCCTGCATTATTTCAGAGAAGAAGTGATGAGAGACCAACTTAGAAAACAGAAGTGATAATGGAAAGGATGAGGCAGGAGGGAGAAGGGCTTCAAGGGCTAGAGTAGTCACAGCTGAGTTTGAAATGGATGTGTAATCAAGAAACCGAACCTTGTCAGTTTCTTCACTTCAGCTATGGTCTCTATAGTGCCATTGTGTGGAGTAGATAATATATATGCAGAAAATCCTTGGTATAATTCTAATACAAAATGCAAAATACCAATGACAGTGGTATTGGTAGGGGTAGTTGATAATATCTTTATTGTTTTTCTCTTTTTCTTATGATATGAGAGCTATGGGGAGGTAGATGAAAGGATTTGACATCTTATTAAATGGAGAGAGTTATGGAGAAAGGCACCTAGAGAATGGCTTTAAATTTCTGGACTACATATCCAGGAGGAAAATGGCAATGTTAATTAATATAGGGACCCAGGATGAGCAAACAATTTAGGGAAAGACAGCCATGAAGCCACATCTTGAAATAAACGACAGAATTTTGGCCAGTAGTAAATTTAAGGAGTTTATTTCTTGGGAGAAAATTTATTGAATTAAATGAGCTGTCACAGCATAAAAGAGAAAATAATAGAAAAGTACAGGATTTCAAGGGAACAGTTATACTAGAGGAGTAGTCAGGAAAGAAGGTAGGAGTGGAGAAGACTGCAAAGAAAGACAACAGAGGTGGAAGAGAAGGAGGCAACAGTGTTATGAAAGCCAAGGAGGTATTGCAAAGGAGGGTGAGGCCAACAGGGAAGTCAAAGAGGGTAAACTGCGGAGATTATGGGAGGTCTCAAGATTTAGCAGATCATTATGGAGACTGGAGAGTGTAGTGAGCTGTAGGTGTGGGAAGTCCTGTCTACTAAGAATAAACACTTTGGATATGGCTGGAAGAAAGTATTTAGATGTTTATCGATACTTACTGGAATTATTATGAAAGAACTGTAGTCTAACACTCCCTTGTACAGCCTAGAGGCTTTTGTTTTTGAAGGGATGCCCATTGATGATTCTTTTGGAAGTGAGGTGTGATTGAAGATTCAATTAGCAGAAGTGCAAAATTATCTCAACTTAAGTATTCTGAAAAGGAATCAGACTCTGATGAGAGGGTGACACAGAATAGAATTTTGTCTTTATCACTTATTAGCCAGATAACTTTGGGTAACTTGCCTAACTTCTGCATGTCCCTTTCTTCATCTATAATTTGGAATCGTACTGCTTCTTGGCAGGGATGAAAATGAAATATTTTATAGTCCCGAATTCTGGCATCAAGATGGTGAGCTGGTATAGAGTCCTTTCCTTCTGCCTCTCCATGCAGGCCCACTACCTGGGTACATTGTTTAGCCAGAAGGTCAAATCAGTTCTACTAAAAACAGGCCTGCACAAAGGCCAAGGCTCACTGAAAAGAAAAAAAAAATTAATGTCCCAATTTTTATTAATGGCATAGCTCTCCTTCCAGTCACTCAAACTTAAATCTCAGTCATCTTTGATTTTCTTTATTTCTTTCCCAGAAAATCAATTGTCTAACTTGTAATTGATTCATAGCATGGTTTTGGAGTCTGAAAGCTTAAATTCAAATCTTGTCTCCACTTACCACTAGATATGAGAACTCGGGCAGGTTATTTAACCTGTCAGAAGCCTCATTTCCTCATCTGTAAGATGCAGATAACATTAGTATTTATAATTACAGTTTAGTGATAATTAAATAAAATAGTCCATGTGTAGTGCTTGGCCTAGGGCCCAACACATAGTAAAGGTTCAATAAATGTTAGTTTCTATGGTTAATATTAGTGTCAGCACAATGTTAAGATTTTACATAATGTCATGCTCCTTATTCTCTGTACTTAACTGTAACTTGCATAGATTTTTATAATAACTTGCTGAACTTATTTCCATCCCAAATATCATTGTGTCTAGCTGATCTTTTCCTTTTTTTTAAGATTTTATCTATTTATTTGACAGACAGAGATCACAAGCAGGCAGAGAGGCAGGCAGAGGTGGGGGTGGGGGGGAAAGCAGTCTCCCCGCTGAGCAGAGAGCCCAATGTGGGGCTCTATCCCAGGACCCTGAGATAATGACCTGAGCCGAAGGCAGAGGCTTAACCCATTGAACCATCCAGGCATCCCTGTCTGGCTGAACTTATAGCTTGTTTGTATACCATAGTCTTTGAGGCATAACTCTATTGTATCATTATGCTATTAATTACCTGTGGTTCCCTTCAGGATATGTGCCATATTTTAGAGCGGAATTTTTGCCCTCCTTCATAGTTCTCTATCTTTCCAGCTTTACTTTCTCCTATTCCCTTTTCTGAATCTGATGCTGACACCCACTAGACTAATCATCCCCTTGAGAACTGCCAAGTTTATACTTCTGTTAGGTGAGATTTCCTTCACCTGAAATTCACCACTTCATGTCCAGTATTACGACAAATAACATCACCACAGCAGACCCCGCTTGGGCGCCTATTGGAAGTAAACTTTCCCTCCTCTGCATGAACTCATCTAACACTTTACTAATTTTCAAAGGGCACTTTTTTCATAAATCCCCTTTATTCTAGACAGTTATCTCCTTTACAACATATATATATATATATATATATATATATATATATATATTCTGTTCATTATATCCCTCCTAACACATGTCTACTATTAAAGACCTCTGGGCAGCAATGATATAAAAATATTCAATATTGATTATGGAACTACTTTTAAGCTGGATCTATAAAATGTGCCAATATGAAATAATTTAGAAGGGAAAAACATCAACTGATCAATTGTCTGCTGTTATACAAGGAAAAAGTTTGCTGAAAATTTCAATTTTTGACAAGGCAGTTCAACATCATAAAGTCATTTTACTATTTCAGAAGACTAAACTCACCAGATGTGAGGGTTTCTTATACTAGCTTAAGGTAAAATAGTATATATGACCCAAAGTATGCCATTCTTCCATATAATAGGCTGCTAAATTAAACATTTCTTAAGCCACTGAAGTGTACAGTAACTAAGTTACTATAGGAATCACTAAGCTATATCTTTAATGTATGACTTTACTACATAGTAGTAAGTTCAGTATGAATCAACCTTGTATATATTCATCTTAATCTATTTTCTCATAATAACTGAAGATCAAAATAAAGATGAGCCTGTTCCCATGTGAAATTACTTTAGAAAGACATATGTCATGTATTTTCATTTTACTCTTTTTTGATTTTTTAAACAAAGTTCATATTGTTGAGGACAATAGTTACTTTCACGAACATCTCTTTTCCTTAGGACTGAAACTGTATTAGGGAAACATTGGAAAAGTAATACAGTCACTTCAAGATAGTTCATTATTTTTTTTAAAGATTTTATTTATTTATTCGACAGACAGAGATCACAAGTAGGTAGAGAGGCAGGCAGAGAGAGAGGAAGGAAAACAGGCTCCCTGCTGAGCAGAGAGCCCAATGTGGGGCTTGATCCCAGGACCCCGGGATCATGACCTGAGCCGAAGGCAGAGGCTTTAACCCACTGAGCCACCCAGGTACCCCAAGATAGTTCACTATTTAATGGTTCTAATGAATGCTACATTAGTAACTCATTTAAATTGATCAGCACACTTGAAAACATATTTATAAACAATGCTTTCTGACATTGAGAAGGATAATTGACATAGGATCAAATGATTCTTTATGTTATAAACATGCATTCACTTAAAAAATAATAAAAATAATTTATAAAGATTATCGAAATTTTAAGTACAAATATTAGATGAATTTTTTATTTTGAGATATGTGCTTACCTTTTAAATAATTTTATTGTATAATTACTGAAGAATTTAAAAGAAAAATATAGTATACAGATATTATTATTTTTATTGACAATAGAGTCAGTTTTTTTTTAAAGTAGAGAAATATATGCAAACCTAAATTTTGTTTTCTAAAGACTAATCTTGTAAGGCTTTGAGTTAAAAATAGATTATTCTTGTGTTTTGATGAGAAGAGAGAAATTTCCCCTGATATGCAGTTTATACTTGCATTTTTTATCTAATCAGGCAAACAATTTTAATTAATTCAGATAGTCACCTCTATGGTATCTTTGCCCTTTAGGGACTCTTTTTCATTATGGATGCAAATGTGTTCCTAAAATAATGAGAACGTCATTATCCTGTTTTATTCATTTGGGTGGTCAGAAAGAGAACAAAAAAATCATTTGATGGTGAGGTAATTCTTTTAATACACCATAATGGCATTAACTTTGGTATTTCTGTGCTTCGTTTTCTTGATCATTCTCAAACAATGCTCCCCTGTGGAACAAGTGAAGGTGATGAGGGCAGGGATGCCAAGAAAAGATGAACTCAAAATCTTTATATTTTACATTGTTAAAACCTAGATTGTGGTGTTGTTTTTTTTTAATAAATGTAATAGAGAATAAGTATCTGTCAGTTTAAACATATAAAATGCATAATGGGTAAAGAATGGTATAAGAAATTAGGAGACATTTTAATAAAACATGTAATTTAAAAATTTTAATCAGATTTATAATTATGAAATTTGGATCACCCTCTTATCATTATTCTTAAAACACACACACACATACATAGCGTAGATGAGTAGTGTCTAATATACTAACTCTACTCAGAAATCTGTCCACTAACCTTGAGAATTATTAGAAAGAAATTTGTCACAAGACAACCTTCATCATGCTAAGTTGCTCCGGTATAATGCTCATACCTCATTTATAAGTTCATTTATTTACTAAAATTTCCTTTTGTGCCTGATGTGCTGGAGAGGAAAACAAATGTAGAAACTAGTAAAATAGAGTTTACATCATTATTAATGTATTTTATTTTTAATTTTTCACAAGTGCATCACAATGAGTGTATGAAAAAGAAATTCAAGAATTTAGGCATAGGAAGCAGAGTATGCAAAGTACAGTGCCTAAAAAGAGTATCTCCATTTGGGAAATTGTTACTAGATGACGGACACCTAGATATCAACCGGAGATGATGCTGCAGAAATAGATGTTATGGAATGCCTTATATTCAGAGCTTTGATTTTTTTTCTACAGCAATAAGAAGACATTAAATATTGAAAAATTTGACTGTGACATAAAAGTTTCAGTGGAGCAAGCAACTATTTCCCCCAACTGCTCTTTCCTCAATATATCTAATATAATCATTGACTTTAAGCATACTCCAAACCAAATACATCATCTAGTTGCAAATACTGGCCTCTGTCCTGTATCCCTAACCTTATCACTCTATACCTGAATTGCTACAGTGGGTGTTATTTGGTCTCCAAGACTATAGTCTTCTGAACAAGAAACTATTCTTCATGCTACAGCTAGACTGGTTTTCCTAAAACACTGTGATTTCATAGCCAATTAGTATCTTTCACATCAATTCTGAAGACTTATTGTTTCAGGAACCTTCACAATCTGTCCCTATTTAAATTTTCAAGCCTCATCTGCTGCCATTTTCCCACAGACGCTATGTTCCAACAACCCAAGTGTCTCAAACTTTCTTAATCACTATTTGCTGTTACCCTTCCATGCCCTTATGTGTACATGTGGTGTTTATTCCCTGGTGAATCCTCTCCATGGCAAACTCTTTTCTTTCAAGGATCAGCTCAAATACCGTGTCTTACAAAAAATTTCTGACATCCAAAGCCAGAACTGATGTCTCTCTAACTAGATGCCCAACAAAATTTCCCCTTAATTATAGTTTCATATTATATTGATATTTAATGCATCTATCTCTTTCAACCAGGATTCAGACTTCAAGGATATAAGCTTCATCAACTTCTCTCCTTCAGTTCTTGATTTAGTACCTAGCTTCCATGGGGTGCTAAGTACATATGAACAAAATATAGAGCACATATAAATAAAACTTTACGTACATTCTTAGCTGCTCCTTTAAACAACTCTGTTAAGTATTGTTATTATAGATGTAAAAACTAAGGCTCAAAGGTAGTATTTGATTTTCCCTCTTTTACATTGCTAATAACTGACTAGGAATTAAAACCAGGCTTTCTGATAACAAATCCTAAGCTTTTAAATCTTAATAGAATTTTCTTTGTAAACCAGTCATGATCAGTAGGATGTTTAATGTACATATGGACTTATATTTCAAACAGAGAAATTTTTTTCCAATAAATCAGATTTAAACTGAGTTAAGATGATATTTGTACTTGAGGTTATCATGTTTTGATCAAAAGTATTATGTCCTCAAATTGCTTGAAGTTAGGTCATACCTTCTTGTCAAATGTACTGAGGTACTATAAGTGAAGAACTATAAAAGTTAAAAATTATTTTCCAAATGTGTTTTCATTTGATAATTGCAATATAATGAAAGGAAGCTTGTGGTAGGATATCATCACTGCCCATCTTTCAGACCCTTATAAAAACGGTCAGAATCCATCGCTTGTTTGAGATAGTTATCCAGTCATGCCCACTACATTTGGCTTTGCCATTTTTTGGTCTTTCCTTCAATTTAATGGGTTTCAAATTCTAAGAAGGTTTGCAGCACATCCCAAAAAATCAGCGCTGGCGATATATCTCTGTTGCTTAATGATGCTTTGTTTAGAGGGAAAAGGGAGCAGAAATAAACAACTTTTGACTGATCTCTGTCAACTAGGACAGAGTGTTTTGTTACTGTTCAAACTGGGGAAAACCTCCCAGTTTGATCAGTAACATAACACATACCAATGGAGTTTGTGGGTAAAGATGGTAGTTTCTAAGACATCAGCTTATTAAGATTTAACATACATCCCAGTCATTCTCATATTTTATATGTCTCAAAGATTTAAACATGGATGTGAAAAGCTTTTCCAAAGAAAATTGAATTTTCAAACTATAAATAGAGAAAAGAAGAACAACAACAAAGTGAACAAGAAGCCAGCAGAAGATATGCCAGAAAAGATGACTTGTCACAGAAGAAAAGAAAGTCAAATTAAGTCAGTGACAGGAAACTTAGTGAATGTTTTAATGAAAACCATAAGACATTTGAAGATTACTTTGTATATCGCTGCCATTGATAGTAGTTTTGGCTATTTTTAGAAAAACTGGAGGCACTAATTTTTTCAGTAGTGATTCATTGTTGCTAAAAGTGTTTGATCTTCCAGAAACTTTTTTTTTTATTGTTCTCAGAATTTACAAGCACGGAGATAAAATTAAGGTAAATTTGGTCTTTTGCAATGTGCTGATGAAAAGCATTGTAGTGATGCTAAAACAAAGAATATGGCCATGGTAAATAACATCTCACAGGAAAAAAAAACTAATTGAAACAAACTATTCCATAATTTTTGGCATCACACACATAATCCCACTTCTTTTTGTTATAACAACTTTTAATAAATCTATTAAAGAAAAACTAATAAAACACAGGTTTATAGAACCTTACATTTGCCAAAAAACACTTTAATCAAAACTTCCTAAGAATATGATGAATTACAAAGCATATATTTGCATTATTTTTCTCTTCAAAAAGAGCACATTGGTGAAGTAATTTTCAGAAAGTCTTTAGCTAAGGAAAAACTTAAAGTGACAAAGAACTCAAACAAAGAACCACTTCAATTTCACCTTCCATCCCCCAACTTTTCAGTGCTCTAAGAGCCTATTGATCCAGCATCCATCTGCATCGGATTCTAGTTGTTTCAGGACTTTGACTTTGTTACTGAACTTCCCCACTTGGCAAATGTCTAAAATACAGTTCTGCTAATGCAATCAAACCATTCTTGTTCTATCTACTTGGCTGTGGTATATTAGGGTCTGCTGAAGTGAAATATGAGGGAAAATGCAAATGCAGAAAACCCTGTGGTATTGAATATATGTAATATCTGTATGAATATTGGATTGACCCTCTTTTGGGTCAATACTTTTTTTCTTTTCTTTGATTGACAGTCTGAAATAGCTGATTCAATAGCTGGTAGTGTAGTAATTGGAAGAAACCAGGCCAATACAGTAGTTGTGGTATTTTACTTGCTATTTTTAGTTCTATTAAAAAATAAAACAAAGTGAATTATTTAGTTTTCTGGCACATTGTGAATGAATGAAATTTAAATATATCATAATAGTTGAAATAGTTATGGAAAACACATTGGGAAAAACAGGAAAATACATTTGGGTTCCTTTAACACAAATAATTGGCCTCACCTGTCCTAAACTTAGAGCAGATGCCTCTTACTTCACTAGCGTCTTGGGAAAAAAACAAAACAAGACAGACAAACAAACAAAATCAAAAGCAAACCAAAAAGAAAATGACCAGGAAGAGAAATCCAATGGATAGAATCTAAAACATCACAACAAGTAGATGCAAGAGTTTTTGACCTTTAAAAAAATATGATCTCTAAAGATTCAGAGCACTGAATTCAGGTTACCTCCATCACCTATGTCCTTGGACTTGATCATATCAGTTCTTTTCCTCCATTGGAATGGAATGGGGAAAGAGTTTGAATGAACAATCCCTAGAGGTAAAAGTGAGCCATAACGTTGACCTCTTTTGACATTGCTTTTGTTTCATTTGCTTCTAACTAAGCTGTAAATCCTTTGTTCTTAATTTACAGATTTGAAATTCATGAGCTTTACAACATCTCCACATCAGGACAAATAACCCCCCTGCTGTTTAAATCACTTGCATAATTTATATCTTTTAAAATTGGAATAGCATCATTGCCTCTTTTGCAATTATCCTGTAGTCAAGCCTATCACTTCATTGAAAGGTCTTTAATTTTTCTTGATTTTTAAGCATTTCTACACTTCTGACAAGTTTATTTGAATACCTTGGGATGCCATAGCAATCTAGTCTGATCTACATAATAGTTTAGAGGTATGCTAACTCCAGATAATGTTCAAAGTCAAACTGTCTGCAGATGTTGCTAATTTATGTTTAAAAAATCAGTCAATGACATTTCAAAACAAGCATTATCAATACCTCATAAGAAATCACTATTTAATCTTGAGTTTGTCACTTTACATTTCCGTAATGCTTTAAATGTATTTCTGCCCTAAAAATTATAATATTATTAAAATTTCTTGTTTTGAATGTCTTTCTAATTGGACCATGAGCTCTTTGAAGGGTTGGATATATCTTATTTACCCTTTTATTCACAGTATGTAGTATATTACTTAGAATGTATTATTTAAAGAAATGTTTGTTGGTTTGTTAGCAAATTTGGCGCACCAAAGCAGGTAGGTATCATTTATCACATAAAAAATAGCAGTGATGATGTTATTTTAGAATCTAATTAGGTCTACCTTAGTAATTTTCACTAGCATATAACATCCCTGAAAGATGAACATCTGACTTCTTCTAAAAGCTCACATGGAGTGGCAGTTCACTCAAAATTTACTCTACTCTGATTAGGTCATTATTTCTTTTAGTAAGGCCATTTTCCATCCTTTGGAACATTATAGAATGAGTCTATTCTTTACTTGAGGGTCCTTCAGATATTTGAAGATAACCATAATTCCTCATTTATTCCTGCTTTAGACTAAACATTTTCAGTTTTTTTTTCTGCTATAATAAAATGATTTCCAGACCCTTCATCTTCCTATCTACATTCTTTCTTTAGTGATTAACTCAAGTAATTTAAGAAAAAAAAAATAGAAGATGGAAAAAAAAAAGGAAATTTCCAAGTTCCCTCCACTGTTTCTCTATTTCTTTGTTAATTAAGTATATGTATGAATGACAATGAACATTTTTGCTTTCTAATCTCAATCTCTCAGATATATAAATAGTTGACAGTTTGAGTTGGATTCTTCTATAATATCATCTTTGCTTGTTCAAATACATTGAAATACATATGCATGCACACACACACACACACACACACACACTCACACACACAGAAAGAGAGATAGAAAAATAGAGAGAGGGGACACATTTTAGAGTGTTGTTCTATTTAAAAGAGAGAGAGAGAGACAGAGAGAGAGAGAGAACTTGTTATAATATTGCTATGCTATTTTTTCCCCATGAAAATCTCATCAGTCATGGCTCTCTCTTGGTTATACTCCAATATGTCAGTGAATCTCTTGAAATCTTATACTCAGGATGAAATATAAACTCAAATATAATTACCTTTTATTAAGCATTTATTAGATATTAGGAACTTCGCTTGGTACTTAAAATGTTATCCCATCTTAATTTTCAATACAATAGGGATGTCTGGGTGGCTCAGTGGGTTAAGCCTCTGCCTTCAGCTCAGGTCATGATCTCCAGGTCCTGGGATCGAGCCCCACGTCCGGCTCTCTGCTCAGCGTGGAGCCTGCTTCCCCCTCTCTCTCTGCCTGCCTTTCTGCCTACTTGTGATCTCTCTCTCTCTCTCTGTCAAATAAATAAATAAAATATTTAAAAAAAGAAAAAGAAAAATACAATATATGAGCTGGTTAGTATTCCAATGTTACATATAAAGAAATATTTTTAGAGAGATTAATTAAATTGTTCAAGATCACTTGCAAAAAGTCAGCTGCAGAGCTATGAATCTATTTTCTTATTTACTCCCCACCTTGATTCAGTATTTCAGACCTGTTTTCAGGGTACACAAATATAATCATTAAGCTTAAACTTGAAAAAAATAGAGGAAAAAAAGAAAAATAATCAAGACTGACAGTGTAAAATTAAGTCAGGAATGAGGCTAGTTTACAAAAAATTATGTTCTTACTATAGATGGGCCACAGATTTGGTAGAGAGTATCTTATTGAGCAACAAGACCATGGATAGTTAGTAGGTTCATAAAAACAGTAGGATAAAAAGGAACTGTTTTTAAAAATATAGCTAGAATTCTGCTGTGCCCTTAGGGGAAAAAAAGACTCATTTTCACATTTCTGATGTGGAAATGAACATGTTCATTAAAGATATAATGTTAATTTCACAAGGTTTTTATTTATAGTACCTCTTGATATGGTAAATGTCCTAACACCAAAGCCAAGATTAGTAAGAGCAATTTTCTAGAAAACCAAGTATTTTATATTCTGAATAACCAGAGCTCTGTTTCTTTACTAGATCTGTGCTAGAGTTTATAATATCCAGTGTAATAAATGGCTTGCAAGTCTTTTCGGTATTCCTGTCTGTTAGTCTGTCTACCCACTCTATCTATGTATCTATATCATCTATATCTATATGTATGTTGATCTATGTTATCTCTAATCAATGGCTCTACTGCAGCTACCTGGGAAAATTCAGCCAGCATTCTTGATCTTGCTATATCTGCTCAAACCTGCATGATTTGATTGTGAAATATGAACTCAGTGTGTGCCTCGTGTTGCCATCAGTACCGGAAGAATATTAGCTTAATTACGTTACTAAGTTAACTTCCTTGAATGGGTCATCCAAGACATCTACCTGACTATAGACACAATGCTAACTCTTTCTATAGAAAATAATAAACAAAATAAAAACTTCAAAATTGTAATTGAACTTTAGATAATCATTGATAATCATAAGATAGTGGTTAAAATTACATATCTTTACAAGGACAGCTATTATATTTTGGAGTTAAGTACAGGCCATAGGGCAGCGAATACATTGTGATAAACTTGATCTCATTCTAATTACAATGCTCTTTCTAGGCTGTCTGTAAATGTAGATTTTCTGGTGCAGAGTATGGAGGGGTAATTATTTGAATTGATCAAGCAATTATGCCTTGATCAATATTGACTAAGTTTATCATGCCTGGTTAAATATGCTTTGCCTAAATTACTTCTCCCCCACTTTATTTCTACTACTTCTCTCAAACCTTATCCTCCAAGGGAAAAAAAAAATCCAACATTGCTTCCCACTGAAAATTCTAAGAGCCCAAGATACAAACAATAGTAAGTAGTCATAAAATGTTGTAAGAGGTGGACATTCCAGGGACCACACATCTGCACAATGGAGTATGGCTTGAGGGAGTGGAAAATGAACCGCTGCAGTCATTCTGTGCCTAATGGACTTTTGCCAGGCATTTCATTACCAGACTTGCTGCAAAGTCAGAGTGCATAAGGTTTCCTACATTAAGAATCTCTGTTAGTGACAACAGCAGGGAATCTTATGTAAGCCAGTCCTTCTCTGTGAGTGGAATGACATGCCTATATTGATGATAGCTCCAAATGTAGCTAATAGCTGTTATTCTTGGAGAGAAATGGTTAGAGTGGTTAAGACTAGAATTCTTTACTCCCTTTGCAGACAGTAATGGAACAACTCATCTCCATCAGCTGCTTGAGCACAGACACTGAAAAGGCAGGAGATCTGAAATGAAATAAGAATCAGGTTTACCCTG
>PISX010024601.1:0-27639 GCA_004024625.1 Mellivora capensis | reverse complement strand
TTGATGCAGAAAAAGCATTTGACAAAATCCAGCATCCGTTCCTGATTAAAACACTTCAAAGTATAGGGATAGAGGGAACATTCCTGAACTTCATAAAATCTATCTATGAAAGACCCACAGCAAACATCATCCTCGATGGGAAGAAGCTCACAGCCTTCCCGTTGAGATCAGGAACACGACAAGGATGCCCACTCTCACCGCTCTTGTTCAACATAGTATTAGAAGTCCTAGCAACAGCAATCAGACAACAAAGAGAAATAAAAGGTATCCAAATTGGCAAGGAAGAAGTAAAACTCTCTCCCTTCGCAGATGACATGATACTTTATATGGAAAACCCAAAAGACTCCACCCCAAACTACTAGAACTCATACAGCAATTCAGTAACGTGGCAGGATACAAAGTCAATGTACAGAAATCAGTGGCTTTCTTATACACTAACAATGAAAATACAGAAAGGGAAGTTAGAGAATCGATTCCATTTACTATAGCACCAAGAACTATAAGATACCTGGGAATAAACCTAACCAAAGAGGTAAAGGATCTGTACTCGAGGAACTACAGAACACTCATGAAAGAAATCGAAGAAGACGTAAAAAGATGGAAGACCATTCCATGTTCTTGGACCCGACCTGTTCTTTAAAAAAAAAGCCCCACTCTCTTCCAGCTGCCATAATTTCTAATGAGAAGTCATTCTGTTTGAATCATGGTTCCTATGTGTAGTGTATTTTTATCTTACTGTTTTTAATATTTTTTCTTTATCTTTGGTTTTCAGAAATTTGGGTACAATAAAACGGCATAGTTTTCCTGTTTGGAGTTCATTGAGCTTTTTGGATCTGTGAATTTAAGTCTTAACAGCAAATTTGTAAGATTTTCAGCCATTATACCTTTAAATATTTTTAATGTACATTTTGTCTCTCCTTTCCTTATGAAATTGTAGTTATACACATATTAGACGTTTTTAAAAAAAAATTCTGTGGGTCCATGTGTTCATGAAGCTCTGTTTCATTTTTTTCCAGTCCTATTTCCCTCAGTCTTTTAGACTGGATTTTTTTCCCTATTTTCTTCAAGCTTACTGACTTTTCTGTATTTTCCATTGTATTATTAGGCACATTCAGGAATTTTTAATTTTAGATTTATAGTGGTTTTTAGTTTTAGTATTTATAGCTTTAAAAATAGTTTCTGTTTATCAGAAGATACTTACTGCCTTTTCATTTATTGTGAGGATTATTTTCCTTCATTTTGCTGGGGACAGTTTCTTTATTTGGTAAGAAATTTTGAATTATACCCTGAACATTGTGAATGATTGGGGATAGGTATTCTGAATTCTGTTAGGGTTTTTTGTTCTGTTTCAGCAGGCAAATAACTTGGTGACTCAAACTACAAATGCTATCTCTTTTATGGTGGTTTAGCCTTCAGTTTAGTGTTATTTTTTGTTTGTTTTTTCTTTTTTTGCTGAGATGCTTGGAGATTTCCATATGCGTGTGAGATTCATGGGTTATTCAGATACTTGGGAAGAGGGTACCTAAAAAATTGAGGGCCCTTTCTCTTTGGATCACTCCTTTCTGGAATTTCCTTCTCATTGTCTTATAGCTGTGGTTGCCTCTACTTCTGTCTTTTGGTCCTTTCCCCCCACCAAGATGTGACTTCTTATTAGAAATACAGTCACTCTGTGTGACACTGACTTTAGCATGACTTCAAGCAGAAAGCATGGAAATTGTTAACTCACCCAACATCAATTCCTTTTCTCAGTTCTCCGCTTTTACCCAGGACTTCACTCTGGAAATCTTTGGATATTTGATTTGTATTTGTATAATTTATCCATGCTTTATAGTTATCTATAAATATCCATGCTTTATAGTTATCTGTGGCTATAGTCTGATCAGAGACTTCTTGGTCATACTGAAAGTAGAAAAATAGCTTAAAATAAAGCCATTTTCCCCTCTAATAAAGTGGAAAAGTGTGATCTGTTGGTTACCTATAGGAATTCAAAATTTAGGACTAAGAGTATATTGGGAATAAAATATAAACTCAGCTAATGGGATGCCTGGGTGGCTTAGTCACTTAAGTGTTTGCCTTCAGCTCAGGTCATGATCCCAGGGTTCTGAGATTGAGTCCCACATTGGGCCCCCTACTCAGCGTGGAGCCTGTTTCTCCCTCTGCCTGCTGCTCAGCCTGCTTTTGCTCTCACACTCTCTCATTCTTTCTCTCTGGCAAATACATAAATAATATCTTAAAAAAATAAAATATAAACTCAGGTAAGCTCCATTGTGGTTTCCACTTACATAAAATCACCACAAAACTATGTGAACAGGCTAAACATAAATAAAAAATATTTAAAAATGCTCCAGACATAATTTTTCAACTCATTAGCAATATTTGAGGGGCTTCATTTGAAGTCTGTGATGTAACATTCAGGAATAGGTGAGAGAAGATTTGTCTAAAGGTTCTGAAAATAGGTACCAGTCCACTGATGTTCTCTAAGGCTTTAAGTGGGTCTTCCAGGAACTTGAAGGCCTCAAAGTTCTCAGATGAAGCTATCTAAACTCTGTAGAGTAGAAAAAGTTATACTAATGTATGTGAATTCAATAATGGCAATGGGAAATGGTTATATGTGGAGCAATGTCAGAAGCCCAAATAAGTATTTATGGAAAGAATACGAGAACCACTGGTTTAAATTTTTATATGAAGAGAAAGTATGAACAGAAAAGTTATTATATATAATTGAGAAGTTCTATGTGGAGTTAATTCTGTATGCATGACTTCTGAATCAGAAGTAGGAGGAATATTTTTAAAAGAAATGAAAGCTGAGTTTCTTAGTCTTTTCTGAATGTAGAAGCTTCAGGATCTATTTTCTGTCTCTACCTGTTATTATTGCTGGTTGTCCAATGAAAGGACAAGAATCTGAGATGCCGAAAGGAGGGAAACTGCATAGGGATGAGGGTCATTTCCAGACTCTGGCCCACAGCTCAACAGCAATTCATTAAGATTTGACAAGTACGAAATTTAGTTGCTGGTGATGTGTGAAACTAAATTATTGAGGTTTGAATGTCTTTATAGCCAATGAGCTTGGAGGAGGAAATTTAGATCGGGGTGTGTTCATGAGCTGAACCAAGCTGGTTTACTGGTTTACGCATCTTTGCTGATGGTGTACTTGCTGTTGGTGAGGACATAGCAATCTGTGAAAAGGTCTTTGAAAAGCTCCAGGGAAGCTCTGTGTTTTGCTCCTAGAGGAAGTCCCTAGGCAAACACACTTGGAGGGTCTCGAGTTTTATTGGGAACCAGGGATTTGTCATGGCTCAAAGAAGTTTTTGGAATTGCTCATTATGGAGCCTCCCCTTGAAAGGTCTCCATATTTTTATTCAGCTTGATGTTTTAGTTGGCCTGGGGTCACTTTGGCTGGAAGATTTCTTCCATTTTCTTTAGGTTGTTTCTGGAGGACAAAGTCACTCTTTGAGTTCCCTTTACAAAGGACTCAGGCAGTCTGCAGGCTGTATTGGGCTCTTCAAACCTCCCAGTATTCTCCTTCCTTTTTGGGGGAGTTAGAATGGCCAAAGATTTGTTTACTGCGTTTACTGCCCTTGAGAAGGTATTTAACTGAACCAGTAGGTGATTTGCTGCTTACGTTTAGTAGAAATTTAGTAGATTTAGTAGAAATTTTCCTAGGAGGGCACCTTCTCAATTATTTGCCCCTCACCTTTTTATAATTTATGATCCTCTAGACTTTACCCATCATCCAACACTCTGTTACCATATGATTGGGTGGCAGCTAGGTTTCAGGTCTCTGTAGCAATGTGGACGCTGATTGAGACACTGGGGTTACTCTGGCAGAGATGGAGACATCACTAGAATAGCTAGACACCAAAGACATCTAAGCATTCTCTTTTTAATGGCTATCATACTTTTCACTTCACTGTATTCCAGTCTGAACTGGTGGATTTCTACCACTTCTCCCGACTTTAACCTTGGGAATTCTGAATTTTACCCTGGAATTTCAAATTCCCTGTTTCTGCCTGCTGCTTTGTTTACCTTGCACCAGAACCTATCTTGTATGTTCCTCACTCCAGACTTCAGAGCTGATTTCTAATTTTGATCTTCCCAGAGAGAGGGTTTCAACAGGAAATCTTTTTTCTCCATACCAACAATCTTTGATGAACTAAATTGTTCACAGCTATTCTGGGGAGACATTTATCTTAAATGGAAAGAAAGGAAACATGGCAATTTGTTCTAGAATATTATGTGTTTAAAAAACTATAAGGAGTTTCTTGCAATTGGAGTGCAGTAAAAACAGAATGGCAAACACTGCTATGGGAATATGGATTGGTATATGTTTTCTGAAGGGCAATATGGAAAAATATTTGAGGAACCTTAAAAATCTACATATTCTCCTTCTAGAAATTTTATCCAAATAAAATAAACAAAGATGCATTAAATATTTGTTTGAACTGATTCCATTATGAGTAATTAACATAACCCATGGGCTCCAAATGGGAATTAGATAAATACAGTTAATCCTTGAACAACATGGGTTTGAACTATGCAGGTCCACTCATCTGCAGATTTTTTTTTTGTAATCAATACAGTACTATAAAATGTATTTTCCTTATGATTTTCTTAACATTTTCTTTTCTCTAACTTACTTTTTAAAATAAGAATACAGAATATAATGTGTAAAACATACAAAATGTGTTAATCAACTCTATTGTCATTGAGGCTTCTGGTCAATAACAGGCTATTGGTAGTTAAGTTTTTGGGGAATTGGAATTATACCAGGATTTCTGATTGAACAAGGGGTCAAAGCCCCTAACCCCCATGTTGTTCAAGGGTCACCTGTACTAAGTTGAGACATGAAATTACTGATAGTTGATACATATTGACTTAAAACACCTTTTTGTATGATTCATGCTAATAAATTGTGGGATGTTCACATGATAGACTTCTCTGCAGGTATTGAAATATCATATTTAAAAAAATACTTGATGTTCATAAATAAAATATTATATATCCTACCAAAGGTAGGATAAAAAGTATATAGTATATAGTATGATCTCCATTTTATTTTATTAGAATACATGTTTATATATATATGTACATACATGATTAGAAAATGACTAGAAGAAACATTAATTTTAATACCATTTCTCTGGATGATTGGATTATTCAATTTTTGTCTTACTGTTTTTATACTTTCCTGTTTTTCCCAAATATATGTGGTTACAATAATGCTAGTTTCTGTATTTCCTCCAGAAGTCATATAACAAGCATTTATGGTAAGCATGTTATTGCATACTCTTCAAAATGATTTGAATGAATTCACAATAATATCTTCAATAGAATTCCATCAGTTATTTAAATATCCCTTAATGGAAGGTTTTAGGTTGATCCTTTCTTCCTTCCTCCCTCCCTCTCTCCATTCTTTCTCATGTAAATAACTCAAAGCTCCCTTTCCCATATTTTGGATTATTTCCATAACATATATTCCATAACATATATTCCCAGAAGTAAAATCTCTTTTACTTGAAAGGGGGCAGGGAGAGATTAAACTGGAAGCTGAATGTTACCCGCATACTTTTTGAGAACCTCACCTCTGAGCCCCGTCAGCCTTTTGAGGTGCTGCAAAGACACTGGTCTAACACCATTTCTTGTTGTTAATGGAAACATTATCATTTTCCAAAGTTCTGATTCCAAGGCAGCAACATTTAAAGAGCTCAGCTCAGGTGGAACAGCTTAGTATTTGCATTCCAGCTTAACCTAGGAGAGAAACCTCACAAAATCAGATAAAAACTGTGCCAGTCTGTCGGGTCAGCCACATACCTTCCCAGTTTTCATTATTTCTCTTTGCTCAGGTGACATTTGTATACCTTTGGCTGCCCAGTACTTGCTTGGCATAGACCCACGTGGCGGCTCATGGCTATGGGGTTCAGAGGAAGACTGTGTGAGTGCTGGGCTTCCCAGAGCCCTTTGATGTGTGAGCAGCATCTGACAGTGCTGAGGATCGGTGTGATGAAAGAGGCTTTCTGTTCTCCATCCACAGGTAAATCGTTCATTGGAGCAATACTGTCTCTTCCTTCAGAAAGCTTTGGTGCCTGGACACATGACTTTAAACTGGTATCTACTCTTGTTTTTATTTGAACACAGAACGGTGTAAGGCAGTCAGAGGACACAGAAGGGCAGCTTCCGATAACCTTCATGATATTTGGGAGGTATATCCTTTCCATCCCTCCGACCTGGATGTCCTCATATGAATGGGTATCTGCTGAGGGCCTGGTAGGGCCCTAACATGGGGGTTAGGCTGAGCCAGCTGCAGGAGATCCTGGGGGGTATGGGAGCTTTCTTCATTGACAGTAACAACTGTATTGCAAAGCCTAGGAGAAATCAGCTACTGTCTGCTGGTTCACAAGCTTTTGTTGAGCTCTTGACTATTTATCAGATGATGCTAGGCCTGAAAATAGCAGATGAATAAAACATGCTTCCTGCTCTGCAGGAGCTCACATGATCGGATAAGACATGCAAGTAAATGGATCATTGATAGCCTGAGAGATGGGGACACAAGATGAATAAAGAGAGTGTTGTGGGGGACACAGAGGGGAAGTACCAGAATTGGGGATGTTTCCAGGGGAGGTGAGATTTGAGTCAGGTGTTAAAGGATGAGTGGTAACTGCTGCCAGGTGGCTGAAAAAGGGGAAAAACATACCCTTTATGGAGGGTCAGCGGAAACTCTATTGCTGGTGTTGGGGAGGCTCCTCACTGAGCTCTGGACAAACACATGTTTATGGACCCCTGGATTATGTCAGCCGCCTTTGCACCTGTTGACAGTGGGCTATGACTGCCTTGTTGGTACCCTCTGAACAGAAGAGAGCTACTTGCAAGAAATAAACCACATGCATCCAAGTCCAATGGCCAGCCATGTGCTTCTTTTCTTCTTTAGGTCTTTTCCTTGTTTTTAGAGTTTTTAGATGACAGTAATGTGATTAGCTACTTCTAATTGTGAAGCTGATTCATGCTTATCATTAAAATTTCAAATAGTCCATGCAAATGTAAGAAAAAAAGAATTACATCAAATGCTTCAGCATATGATCATTGGTGTTAACATTTGGCAAGCATCCTTCCACACACGCTTCTATATACCCTCACTGAAACACTTTGTAGAAATGTCATACGATTCAATTTAGCAGGCATCTCCTGTACCATGACTGTGCAAGAAATTTGGCATAAGTCAGTGAGCAAGACTGATAGGGGCCTGCCTAGAGGAGTTCCACTTCAGTTTTAACTTAGGGTGAACACTGGAAAGAACTGATTACAAAATTGCATGTGGACCAGAAGCCTTTCCCATTATAGGGCCTTTGCACAAGTGTTGTTTCTTTGCTGACAGATACAGGTTATGTCCCTGTCTGTCCAATATATTTTATGGAAGTATTTTTTCTCTTGTATGGAAAAATCATTGATCCATTTTTATTTTAAACTAATCATATTAATAGGTTTTTATTATTTAAAAGTTTTTTTTCCTATTATGAACAGTTATGTAACAAATGTTCTTTTTATACATCCTGGCCATTTATGTTAGGATTAAATTCCTAAAAGTAGAATTACTAGATCAAATGTTGTTATGCACATTAAACTTGTGATATGTGTTGCAAAATATACACTGCCCTTCCATGAGATTCCATCAACACTTTGTAAATTAATATTTTCCCATACTCTACCAACACTAGGAATCCTCAATTTATAAAACTTTTGGCCATCTGATGAAATTTCAGGTTTTTAAAAAATTTGTTCACATTTTAGTTTTAATTGACTTTTATTTGTTACTAGTTCATTTTCATCCATTCATTTATTCTTTGTCTTCCTTTGTGAACATCTTATTCATATCCTTTGCCAGTTCTTTTTTTTTTAATTATTTATTTATTTGACAGAGATCACAAGTAGGCAGAGAGAGAGAGAGAGGAGGAAGCAGGCTCCCCGCTGAGCAGAGAGCCCGATGCGGGGCTTGATCCCAGGACCCAGAGATCATGACCAGAGCCGAAGGCAGAGGCTTTAACCCACTGAACCACCCAGGTGCCCCCCTCCCTTTTTTTTTTAAACTATTCCTACTGTGGTACTAGTCTTTTTTATACTAATGATTTACAAGTGATCTTCATATATCAAGGACACTAACACTTTGCTGTACTTGTTGCAGATATTTTTTCTCATATCATTTGATATTTTATTTGTCATGTCATGTTTTTGTCATAGAGAGGTAAAACAACAACACAATAATGTCATATCTAATCACCTTTTCTTCTGCAGTTTTGTATTTTTATGAAATTCTTTTCATCCATTTCTGACCATATTAACTCATTGCTTGTGCCTGACTGAATTTGAGGCTTGAATGAAAGCCAAATGGCTAAGAATTCATTCTAATAAGACAGAGGCTATATTGGTAAAAAATGAGAAAACATCAAGAAAATGTGTCTGAGATCATTTCTGCACTCTATCCCCACTGGTTGCGGGATCTCCATGCTGTGGTTTCTGAACAATCTGAGAGCACACGTAGGTAAGACAGCCTTTCCACAAACACAAGAAATGAAGAAAACCATCTCTTCTCTGTGAAGAAGGTCCTCTGCCAGTCCCAGTGTGGACTGAGCAGTACCAAGGGCTGAACTGAGCCTAAGTAACAGAAACAATGGAAGCAAATGGATGTAGAAGATAAAATCCATGCTGAAGAGCTAATGTGAAATAGCTGTTATTTGTTAAGGTCTACTCTGTGTCCTCCAATGTCTTACAGGATAGATAATCTTGTCCTCATTTTATATATCTTAAAAACTAACCAACAAATAAGGCTTACAGAAGTGAGATGTTTGATCCAAGGGCATATAGCTAGTAAGTAGAAAAATTGGGTTTTGAACTCTGATCTGATATGATGGAAAAGCTAGTGTTGTTAAGTATTCTTTAGGCATTGCACTAAGTGCTTTACATATACTAGCTCTTTTCATGTGGCAATGATTGTTTGAGGTAAGCATTTCTATATTAAGGATGAGAACAGTGAAGTCTAGAGCAGCTAAGTAGCATGCCCATGATCATATAGCTAAGGGGTTGTAGAATCAGGGATTGAACCAAAGCATTTTGTCTTTTCTTTCATTTTGTATTTTATTTTATTTTAAGATTATTTATTTACTTATTTGACAGAGATGACAAGTAAGCAGAGAGGCAGGCAGAGACAGAGGGGAAAGCAGGCTCCCAGCTGAGCAGAGAGCCCGATGTGGGGCTTGATCCCAGGATCCTGAGATCATGATCCAAGCCGAAGGGAGAGGCCTAACCCACTGAGCCATCCAGGTGCCCCTGTATTTTATTATTAAAATACTTTATTGTTTATATTTATGAAATGCTTATGCTTATTAGAATTTCAAGTAATACATGAAACAAGTCCTTTTTGTTGTTTCCATCACTCCATTCTGCTTGCTCCCAATATATGTTCTGAATTAGCAGTTGTCCTTGGGAGAACTTAGCACACTATTCCCACCCCCATGCTTTGAAGGTTATGTCTCTGTCTGTTATCTTCATGAAAATATATTTTTTTGGCAACTACTAAATGGGGAATGGGAATAATTTATATAATTACCAGGCAATATTGGGGTTGTCAAGTGTGACCACAGTACCTGGGAAAAGTTAATAAGTGAGTGATTGTTTAATTACTTAACTACTAATGATTTTCCAGGAATCGAACCATTTGGTTTTGCACTCAAACATTTTCTATTAAGTCAATTGGAAATAACTGTGAGACAGCAGAGTTGTGAGCTTCAGAGGTCATTGCAGTGGGTGTCCATTATTGATTCCGCCATGGGGTTCCACTAAAACATATGTAGAGACATTGACCAATTATTTTAATGCATCCTCCCTTTTATTAGGCATGACTAACACACTGGGCAATCAAAATAAACTTGTGCTTTCCAAATCTTGCTCCTCAAGCTGAAACTTTTTTCCTCTGATGTGCTTATATTTCCTTTCCTTTTGACCTTACTGGAAAATATTTCCTCCAAACTAGGTCATTAAATTTGAGTATATAAATGAGGAACATTAGATTTCAGAAAATCTTTTGATGTGTAGAGATCATTTGTATTTGGGCATTTTCCCACTCCTTTTCCCCAACACACACACATAGAGACAATTCTAACCACCCTCACAATTTCTCTCTCTCCTCAACTAATTGGTTTTGGGATATTCAGCAAGCACCAAGACATGAATAATTCAATGAGAGTTATTAGAAAGAAACAAAGGTGAAATAATTTTTTTTCCCTGGATACAAAGAAAATGTTTCTTACCCTCAGAGTTAGGCCTTTTAGCAGGTGTCAGAATCACCTGGAGAGCTTGTTAAAACACAGGTTCCTGGATCTCACCCCCAGATACTCTGATTCAGGAATCTACTGTGGACTCTAAGAATTTGCATTCCTTACAAGTTGCCTGTGTTTCTGATTGCACTGGTTTTAAAACATGGTCATAGATTCTTCTACACTTCTTCCCTTCGAGCTTTCCTCTACCTCTGCTTCTCTATCACCTCCATATTCAGTTAACCAGTAAAGCCTGTAGATTTTACCCTTTAAATGTTTCTCACACTTGATGATTTGTGTGCACTGACTACCACTGGCCTGCCCTCTCCACCTCTCACCTGAGCTATTGTAATCATCTCTGTATTCTACTCCATGTCTCTAATATTGCCCCTGCCTTAAATCCATCTACCACTGTGTGTAGACAGTGTAACCATCTAATTCTATAATCAGTTCCTTCTTGTCTTTCTGTTCTATAAAGTTCTCATTTATCTTTTAAAACTCACTTCAGATATTATCTCCTCAAGGAAGCCTTCCTTGAAACCCCTCCTGGGATCAATGGTTCTCTTCTGTCTCATGTATTCCCCGGTATATATTTTTAACTTAGTTTATTTTCCATTTATTACAAATGTGTATGATGGTTTCTTCCCTTAGAATGTAAGTTGCTTCAGGCAGAAATTATACTTACTCATCTTCCTACCACAACCACCTGAGGTAGGAACATAATACATGGGAGACTGTACTGGGCAGTAACACTAGATTGGGCATGATGATATACTGAGCCAAATGCTATTCATTTGTTCCACAAATATTACTGAGCACTGTTATAGGCTGAATTGTATGCCTCCCCACCCCATTCAAATGTTGAAGTCCTAACTCCTGGTACCTCAGAATGTGATTGTGTTTGGAGATAGGGTCTTCAAAGAGGTAATTAAATGAAAAGGAGACCTTTAGAGTGGGCCCTAATCCAATAGGACTAGTGTCTTTATAAGAAATCCTTTATAAGAAAAGGAGATAAAGACACAGACATAAGTAGGGAAGGTCTACAAACTAAGGATAGATGTCTCAGAAGAGACCAACCATGCTGATACCTTGATCTCAGACTCAGCTTTCAGAAAGGTAGAAAATACATCTCTTATGTCAGCCCTAGAAGATACAAGTACCTATTATGAATTAGGGGTTATTCCAGGTCCTGGGAAGATTTAGATGAATTCCACACACGGGTTCCTGCCCTCATGGAGCTTGCAATCTACTAGGTGTCTCTTAGATACAAATGATTATTCAATTCAACACAATAAATGGGCTCTGCATGCATAGGCATGGATGGGCAATGATGATGCAGCCAAATACTGATCTCAAGGAATTTACGATGTAACTGCGGAGACAATGCTTAACATGTGTAGTGAAGTGAAGAGACGGTGTAAGACTACTTAAGACTACTTAAGACTCTTAAGACTGAAGATAAAAATGTCCTTAGGGGGGCGCCTGGGTGGCTCAGTGGGTTAAGCCTCTGCCTTCCGCTCAGGTCATGGTCTTGGGGTCCTGGGATCGAGCCCCGAAATCGGGCTCTCTGTTCAGCATGGAGCCTGCTTCCCTTTCTCTCTCTGCCTGCCTCTCTGGCTGCTTGTGATCTCTCTCTCTCTGTCAAATAAATAAATAAAATCTTAAAAAAAAAATGTCCTTAGGACTACCAGAATGGGGAGGGATTGTTTAGGATAAAGTGTTTGGGGAAAGCACCTAAACAGACCTCAAGGAGGTAGAACTTCAGATAGGAAGGGCTTAGACTGAGAGAAATGCAGCCTACACCCAGGGAAAAGGGCAACATGAGTAAAGATACAGAAGTGGTTAGCCCAGTGCTTTCAGTAGTAGAGTGTACACTTAGCAAATCATCTGTCGGAGAATAAGGAAAGTTAATAATTGCCAGTATTTCTCTGTATTTTCTCTGTGCCAAGTGCTGTGCTAAGTGCTTTGTAAATGTTGTCTCATTTAATCTTTTAGACAAAACTAAAAGTAGATAGTAGTATTTTCATTTTACAAGTTAAAGCCCAAGGCTCAGAGAACTAAAATAATTATCTATGGCTATTGCAGGTCATTTGTTAAAAGAATAAATGAAAGAGGGTGCCTGGGTGGCTCAGTCATTAAGCATCTGCCTTCGGCTCAGGTCATGATCCCAGGGTCCTGGGATTGAATCCCGCATCGGGCTCCCTGGTCAGTGGGAAGCCTGACTCTCCCTCTCCCACTTCCCCTGTTTGTGTTCCCTCTCTCCCTATCTCTTTCTCTGTCAAATAAATAAATAAATAAATAAATAAATAAATCTTAAAAAAAAAGAATAAATGAAAGAGATGACATCTAACAGTAATTGGTAAGTAAAGAATGTGGTATCTTTTCAAAGAATCATTAAAATGAAAATAATTGAAAGCTTACTCTGGTGGCTATTTGTAGAGTGATGTGGGTCAGTGGTTTTCAAACTTGGCTGCATGTTAGAATCATATGGAGAACTTTGAAAACTCCCACTGCATGTACTATAACTGAGGACACAAGATCTCTAGCAGAAATCTGTTCCCCCAAATCCTTCCTCCATGTCTACTCTTCTCCCCTGGCCACATACACTCCAAACCTATTCCCTCCAACTTTTCAATTTTTATTGCAGGGTTTTTTTTTTTTTGTTATATTTTATTTCTCCCAATCTGACTAGCTCTCTTAAAAATGTGGTGCCCACTAGGAGTTTTCCTCTTGTAGCAAATCTATGGAGTACTTCTATCTCTTCATTAGTAGGACCAGATTAAGAACAAGCTAGTCATAGACTTTCTTTAACTTTTCCCCTAGTTCCTGAAACCGTTTCTCTTCTTCTCTCCTCTCCTCTCCTTTCCTCTCCTCTCCTCTCCTCTCCTCTCCTCTCCTCTCCTCTCCTCTCTCTTCTCTTCTCTTCTCTTCCCCTTCCCTTCCCTTTCCTTCTCTTCTCTTCTCTTTCCCTTCCCTTCCCTTCCTTCCCTCCCCTCCCCTCCTCTTCCCTCCCTTTTCCTTTCATCCACCCATCCATTTAACTTTAGCACTTGTATGGCAGGATAACTCTGGCATATATTGTAAATATTTACTTCTCTTGTTAAATTATTTGTTTACATAGTTATTCCATATCCTATATCTATTGTAAGCTCCCTTTTGTTTATCTGCCTATTTTTTTTTTTCATTTTACCCACCGAATCCCCCAGGTGGTAAGAACCACACCTGTTTTATTTACCCTGAACACCAAGTAGCACAAAGCAGCTTCACAGGTAGTAGTAAATATTTTTTCAAGAAAGATGCTAATAGTCCTTTCTACCAAAAGAAAGGTTAAGAACCTGTGTAGCCCAGCTAACATATTAGCTCTAGCTTCAGTGTGAATCTTAAATTATGATGAAAAACACAACTGGTAGGTTACGGGCTATATATTTTCTTCTGCCCACTAAGACTGGGCATGATGAGCTGTTCTGTAATCCTGGGAGGCGCATGGGTATGCAGGTAGGCTCAGAGAGCTCTTTGGTCTTGCTTGGAGCACAGTGACCCTGCCTGAATGACTCCCCTTCACTCCATTTCTGTTTTCCTACAGGTGACACCATCAAACCTCTTAAATAGCAGTTCTCAGATTCATTACCTCAGGAGTTCATGCAGCCTGAAAATATAAAAAGGGTCAAGAAAACTTTAGATAAATTAAGGGAAGACAGGTCTGTTGATTGGTGGTTTTGAAGGGAAGGGGAATTTAGGATGTGTGTTATCTCTACCTCTGATAATATCCTCCAGATTAGCCTTTCCTTAACAAATTTCTCTTTGGTCCTCTCCTCAGAGATGGCCAAACTGCATTTCTTCTGTGTTTCAGGGGTACAGAAATACAGTAAGTTTACCAATTCTACATGTTTCTGGGACATAATTTCAGTCTGAGACCTATGGGAGCAAATGATGCTGCCCTATGTGTCATCACTGAATCCCTAACAAGAAGTGGAGATTTTGGAAAATCCTAAAGGTGTCTCTTGTTCTGATAGTCCTTACGTTTTATTGTGTTTTGTTGGCTTACAGCCGCAGAAATTTATTTTGTCATAGTCCTGGAAGCCAGAAGTCTGGAATCAGTCTCCTTCGACAGAAATTCAAGTGTCAGCAGGGCTGCATCCCTTCAGAAGGTGTGAGGGCAGACAGAATCTATGCCCTGTCTCTGCCAGCTTCTGGTGACTGCCAGTATTCTTTAGCTTTTGGCCACATCACTGTGATCTTTGCTACTATTCTTAATTTTCTTCTCCTCTGGGTTTCTGATCTCCCTCTGCCTTTCTCTTTTAAATTCTTGGGATGGTACTTAGCATCCACCAGGATAATCCAGAGTAATCTCGTCATCGCAAAACCCTTAATTTAAGCATACCTGCAGAAATTTGGTCATTCAGGGTAACCTTCACAGGTCATCGCAAAACCCTTAATTTAAGCATACCTGCAGAAATTTGGTCATTCAGGGTAACCTCCACAGGGCCAGGGATTAAGATGACTTAATCTAAAGATTATGGTAAAAATTTATTTCTCTCATAGAAGAATCCTGGAGATAGGCAACCCAGGGTTGGTAAGGTAGTTGTACAATGTCAGCAGAGTGATAGTTCTGAAGTAATTGGCCAAATATATTATGAAGGAAATTTCTAATCAGAGCTGTACAAAGGCTTAATAAAGTGCTGAGCAAGGATTCTGTGGTTGATTCTATTAATACTAAGAAGAAAAGCATCAGGAGAACCCCAGGAGGCATTTTGAAGAAGATGCCTCCATTTCTGCAGCAAAGATGCCCATCCAAAGAGACTGTTTATTTAAGAAGGGTGGAGACAGAGCTTGCCATCATGTCACTCCACTACTACCTTTCTGGGGAAGTGGAGAGGACAGCTTAGAATTTCTTTTAAAATGTGTTGACTTTAGTCCTCCTTATTTTACTTTTCCGAAATGCTCCAGACGTTGTAAATAACTTATGCAGAATGAAGGATGGCAGGTCAGTTTGCTGCCAAATCAAGAATGAGAAACTGGGGGACGTTTGTGCGGGAAAATTCCACTCAGCCCAAGCAGCCAGGGTATAGGGGAAGCTAACATTTCAGGGAGGATGAATACAAACAGCATTTTCCTGGTGCTGTTAATCACGTGGACACAGAAAGAGCAGGCTAAAGAAACTCATCCAAATCCAGACAATAGCAACTTCCTGTCACTTTGAAAAATAATAATGACCACACCGACTATGGGATGAAGCTCCAGCAGTAACAATAGACAAAAGAGAGGAAGTACGCCTTTGAGACTTGAGATTCCAAATGGCAGTAACCACTTGTCAAGGATTATTGTGTGCCCACTGACCTCAAACTATTTCCTTGGCCATCCAACAGTGAAAGCCGAAGAGCGCGAGGGCACCAGGGATTCTTCCTGTGTGAAAGGTGGGGTTTCAATGCTCAAATGCTCACAAGGCCTGAACTCTGTCACTAAAGCTGAAAGGCATTATTTTCTTAGCAACTGACTTTCCAGTGGGTGGAGGGCCATGGGCTGCTTTGTTGGGAGCAGGCATCCATAACTCTGTCTTTAGTTAAGTGGAGAACAGTTTTTAGTATTCTCTGAAATTAGAAAAACAAAATGCTCATACTTCAAGGAAATCAGCCCCAAATCAGAAATGGCAAATATCTTTAGGGTATTCATTTAATACATTGGCTGTGAATGCTAATATGATTAAACAGATGTGGGATAGGCTGCAAAATCATACATTCTGCTCTGAATTTTCATGACCTGGTTCACTGTTTTATTTGAGTGAGTCAGGGTCCTCTATGAGTTTCATGCACCCTAAACACCCCTAAAGCAGGGGTATGCCCCTGAGCAGGCAAGGCCTGCTGCCATATTAAAACGTTATCAAAATGAGTTCCTGGTTATTCTCGCTGCCAAATATGAAATGATTTTTCCCTACATGTGGAATAAGCAGTGATAAAACTGCCCAATCTGAGCTTTTTATTCTGAATAAAAAATGAAAATTACTTAAACATGAGGTAACAGAGCATCTTAATAGTGGATCCGAACAATTTTATCAAAAAAGACCCTATGGCATAATGGAAAAGAGAGAACTCAGTGCCATTTCTGGTAATTATAGTCCAGAGGGAGAAGTAGTGAATAGGCTGAAGGATGCTCAATGGTGAGGTTAGGGATGACAGTTATGCTTTTGAATTATATTTATCTTTAAAGCTTTTCTCTTTACAGTTTTTTTGAAGCTGGTAATATCAATTTAAACTCTAGACATATAAGCAAAATTTTATGAAATGCAGCTCTGATAACACCCCCTGTGTTTATTTTTATGTGTGCTAAGAAGAGATAGGGTGGAGGATGGAAGTTGCTTATGCTTAGATTCCAAGTTCAGCAAGATATCTAGTTAAAGTCAACTGAAATTGTACAAGTTCACATGGATTTCCCTGATTTATTTTTATGTTTAACTGCTTTGTCAAGGTTGTAGAAGAACTGCACATATTTAAAAGTGTATAATTTTGATACATTCTGACCTATTTATATACTCATGAAATTATCACTGTAATCATGATAGTGAACATAGCCATCACCTCCAGAAGTTTGGGTCCCTTTATAATCCCTCCCTCTTTCCCCTTTACCTCCTATCTCTAGATAATCACTGTTTTGTCATTATGGATTGGTTTGTATTTTCTAGAATCTTACATAAATGGAATCATGTAATAAGAATTCTGTTTTGCCTGGCTTCTTTCCCACAGCATAACAGTTTTAAGATTCACCCATACTGTTGTATGCATTTTAAAAAATTAATTACTTAATTAATTGATTAATTAATTCCTTTCTATTTCAGGCAGTATGAAATTGTATGAGCCCAACAAAATTTGTTTATCCCTTTTTATTGTAGATTGTAATCCACTGTATGGATATACCAAAATTTATCTGTCTACCTGTTAATATACATTTGGGTTGTTTCCAATTTTTGGCAATTACAAGTAAAGATTTTAAGGGCATTCATGTAAAAATCATTGCATGGACATAGTTTTCCTTTTTCTTTTCTCATGGGTATTTATATTTACCTGAATGGAATAGCTGGATTTTATAGTAGGTACATGTTTAATTTTTAAATTTTGATACTTCCCTTTCATTGAGTTCAGTATATTTTAAAATTTCTCTTGAGAATTCTTTGACTCATGGTTGTTTAGAGGTATGATGTTTGATTTCCAAATATTTGTGAATTTTCCAGATACCATTCTGGTTTTGATTTCTAGCTTAATTTTACTGTGTTCAGAAAGTATGTGGTATAATTTCTGTTCTTTTGAATTTGTTAAGCCTTGTTTTATGGCACAGAATATGGTCTATCTTGATGACTATTCATGTGCACTTGAGAAGAATGTGTATTCTCCTGTTGTTGGATGGAGTATCTATAAATGTCAGGTCAAGTGTTTTGATTATGTTGGTAGGCTCTTCTATATCTCTACTTATTTTCTGTCCATTTTTCCTATCAGTGATTGAAAGACAAGTGTTGAAACTTCAGATATAATTGTAGATTTGTGTATTTATCCCTTATTTAAATTCCTGTTCTTAAGTAGATACACATTTAGGATTGTTATGTCTTTGTGGAGAATTGGCTCCTTTATCGTTATTTATTGTCCCACATTATCCACTGCAATATTTCTCATTCTTGTCTTTTTTTCATGATATCAATACAGCTCTGTGGCTTTCTTTTTATTAGTATTTACATGCCATATCTATTTCCATTTTTTAAACTTTTAACTTAGTTATTAGTTTATAGTCAATAAATTATAATTTATTGGTAAGTTAATTTAGAGGTGATTTTCTTGTAGATAGCGTATAATTGGGTCTTATTTTTGTTTTTATCTAATTGGATAATCTCTGTCTTTTCACTGATGTGTTCAGATAGTATACATTTAATGTAACAGCACAGTTTACTTTCAAGTAACAATATACTGCTTCACATATAAGATTAGAACTTTACAGTAATATATTTCTAATTCTCACCTTGTGGCCTTTATACTGTAATTGTCCAACCTTTTACTTCTATATGTATTAAAATCTTGCACTGCATCATTATGATTTTTGCTTTAAATCAGGGATTGGCAAACTAAGGTCCAAAAGCCAAACTAGTCTGCCAACTGTTTTGGTAAATGAAATTTTACAGTATCATAGCCATACCAGTTCATTTACATACTTTTTCATGGTAGAACTGCAGAGCTGAGTAGTGCCACAAAGACTGTATGGCCCACAATGCCTAAAATATATGCTCTCTGACCCTTTCCAGATAAAAGTTTGCCATTCCCTGTTTTGAATGACCAATTATCTTTTGAATTTATTCCTATAATAAATAAATGATAAGGGACACCTGGGTGGCTTAGTTGGTAAAGTGTTTACCTTCGGCTCAGGTCATGATCCCAGGGTCTTGGGTTCAAGTCCATGTTGGGCTCCTTGCTCAGCGGGAGCCTGCTTCTCCCTCTACTTGTGCTCTCCCTGCTTGTGTGTGCTCTCTTTCTGACAAATAAAATCTTAAAATAAATGAATAAATAAATAAATAATAACTAGTTATCTTGTAGTTACTATTTCTGATGTTATTTTTTCTTTTATGTAGGTACATATTTCCATCTGGTATCATTTTCCCTCTGACCAAAAGATTTCTTTCAACATTCTTTTTTGTGCAGGTTTGATGGTGATGTAATCTTTCAATGTTGTATATCTAAAAAAATCCTTATTCCACCTTTGTCTAAAATATATATTTTTGTCAGGTGTAGAATTCTATTTTGATAATAATTTTTTATAACTTTAAAGGTGTTGCTCCACTGTCTCCTTCTTGCATTCTGTTTGATGAGAAATACGCTTTCATGCTTTGTTCTTCTGCACATATTATGATCATTTTTTGTGGCTGCTCTTAAGATTTTTTTATCACTATATTTGAGAAATTTGATTATGATTATGTAATTTGAATTATGTTGTGAAATTTGAAAGATAGTTTTCCTCATATTTCCTATGCTTGGGAGTTTGTTGAGCTACTTGGATCTCTGGATTTTTGGTCTCCAACAAATTTGGAAGTTTCTCAAGCATTATTTTTACATCGTTTCTTTTCCCCTTTGAAGATTCCAATTATATATATATGTTGGGCTCTTGAAGTTGCCCATATCTCATGAATATTTTGTTTATTTATTTTTTTTTCTCTTGTGTATTTTGTTTTGGATAGTGTTGCTTGCTTTCTTTAGTTCACTAATATTTTCTTCTGTAATATCTAATATGATAGCAATTCTCATAGTGTATTTTTCATCTCTGAAAGATCATTGTATGTCTTTTAAAAATAATATGTATATTCCACATTTCTACTTAGCATGGTCAGTTTTCCTTGTAGCATTTTTGTCATATGGAATATAGACATAATAACTATGTTGAGATCTTTGTCCATCATTTTGTCATTGCTGTCAATTCTCAGTGTTGATAGTTTTATTTATCTTTTCATTATAGGGCAGACATTCTTGCTGATTTGCATGCCTGGTAATTTTTTTTTATTAGATACCAGACACTGGGAGTTTTACCTTTTTGGCTGCTATATTTTTTTAGTGTTCCTATAGGTATTCTAGAATTTTGTTCTGGAATGTGGCTGAGTAACCCAAAAATAGTTTGGTGCTTTTGGGTCTTGATTTTAAACATTGTTAATCTGGATCAGGGAAGTAGTTAGTGGAGGGCTAGTTTTACCATTGATAAAGGAAGATCTTTCTGAGTACTTCTGTTTGGCAGAATCCTGATAGCTTCCATGTTTTTGACCTCTGGTGTTACTCCCATTATTATGTTACAGTACTGGGAAAAGAGATTTTGTCTTTATAATTGTTACTATTAAGTTGAATTTAAGATAGGAGATGATCCAGGTAGACCTAACTTTTATGAGCTTTTTAAAAGCAGATACTTGTTTCTGAATGGTTGCAAAAGTGTAGGTCAAATATTCTAAGCACAAGGGTGATTTGATGTGCCATATATGTCATTATTGGCTTGAAAATGTAAGGGGGTCACGTGGAAAGGATTTGTGAGTGTCCTCTAAGAACTGAGAGCAATCCCTGGCTAACAGCCAGAAAGAAAATGGGGACCTCAGTCATACAACCTCAAGTAACCAAATCCTGCCAATAACCAGAATGAACTTAGAAACAGATTCTTCCCCAGAGCCTCCAGGTAAGAGCCTAGCCCAACTATGCCTTGGCTTTATGATACCCCAAGCAGAGAACCCAGTCAAGCCTGCCTGCGCTTTTGATCTATGTAACTAAATAATGAGAGGGTATTATTTTCAAGCTTCTCAGTTTGTGGTAAATTATTATACAGTAATAGAAAACTAATATGGTAGCCTCTCCAATATCCTGCAAATTATGAGGCACTATTTCCTGCTCCATGTATGCTCTAAGTTTTGTTCCCTCTAATTGTCTGTGGTTCCTTCCCTGTCATCTGATGGTTACCTTACAGTCCTGTGCTGATCAGTGCTCAGGTGAATACTCCAGGAGGTCCTTTTGCAGATCTCACATTCTCTCTCTGTACATCTCTTTCCTCGCTGATGCTCTGTCCTGCAAACTGTAGCCTCCCCCTACTCCTGGCTCTGTCACCTCAGCTTGGGGGGAATATCAGGCTCTACTTCGATATCTTCTCCTGGTTCTGCAGCCTGAAATCTCTGCCCAGGAAGCGAGTTGGTGATTAGGGTTTCCTGGGTTTACTGTTTCTCAGATCACTGTTATTTGTTGCCTCATGTCCTATGTCTTGAAAGCCATTGTTTCATATATTTTGTTTAGCTTTTGATTGCTTCAGGAGTGCAAGTAAATTCTTTTTCTAGTACTTGATCTTGATCAGAAGCAAAGGTCCTCATTTAAATACAGTTAGGTCAGGCTGTTTAAATCCAAGTTTGGGGACTAAAAGTCTCCAACGGGCTCACCCTGCAGATGGTGGGTTATCAGCATCCTCTGTGTTTAAAGACTGAAGATATCATGTTAATTATAGCAATCTACCAATACGTTTTATGTAGATGGACATTAAAATATCAAAACAAATTCTAGTATAGTCAACTGAGTTCTGAAAGAGTAGTAGGATAGATTGTGGGATAGATAGATAGATAGAAATTGTTGGTTTCTTTAGTTTGATTTGGCTATCTCACTTTAAGAGTCAGGTTAATTTGATTTCCAGTTTCAAGTGCAGGGATCTGCAGTGATCTGATCTCCCGCCATGCTGAGTGAGTGCTTTATCCTTACAGTGATACCACCTCTTCATTTAGAAAGGGATTCCTCTGTTTGGAATCCCCAACCACCCTTCAGATTCTTTCGAAGGCATTTTCTTGGACAATATATATCATTCTCTTCTTTACTCACAAGTTTCTGCAGCCAGGTGCCGCAGGGTCTGGAGGTGAGTGTGAGAATGTGAAGTGGTTGCTATGAAGCTGTCCTGATGGTTGAAACATATAAACTACTTTAGGGGCTTTATTTTATACCATCGGGTTGAGCAGCTTCCTCCCCTGTACCAGGGAGAGTCTTCGAGTCCTTGCTCTACCTGAGTGGCTGCTTTCTCCAGCTCACCTGCAGCGCAGCCTGCTAAAGCCAGGTCTGTACGTGTGCTTGGGGGCAGGGGAGATTCTTGTGTAGTTGCTTTAAAGCAAAAAAAAAAAAAAAAAAAAAAAAAAAAAAAAAAAAGAAGTTACTAATATTTTCCTTAAGTAACAATGCTCTTCTCACATGGAAACAAATGCTTTCAAAAGGAATAGCTTTTATGAAACTGGGCAAATCATATAACTTTAGACCAGAATGGAGTTAAAGAGGCCAGAGCCACAGCATTCAAATGTATAAAGGGGTGAGAGAACCATGTAGATGCTGTGAAATAAGTTTGTTAATTCTAAATATGTGCTTTAAAGGGTGGTTTTCAAACTTTAATGGGCATGTAAATCACATGGGAACTTATTAAAATGCAGATTCTGATAGTGTAGGTCTGGTGTGGGGCCTGAGAGTCTCCATTTCTCATAAGGCTCCAGGTGATGCCTATGTTGCTAGTTTGGGGACCACACATTGAATAGCAAGATTCTGAAGGAATATATTCAGGAAAAATATATGAGAAAAACAGAAATAACAGTATAATCACCTTTCATTTATTTATTCAGCACCTAAAGGACTATCATATATAATACACTATACTCAGTGATTTGGGGGAAAAAAGCCTCCCTGGGGTGCCTGGGTGGCTCCGTCACTTAAGTGTCTGCCTTGGGCTCAGGTCATGATCCCAGAGTCCTAGGATCAAACCCAGCATCAAGTTCCCTGCTCAGCGGGGAGCCTGCTTCGCCCCCCTGCCTCTGCCCCTCCTATCCTTCCTGCTTCTACTCTCTCATGCTTTCTCTCTCTCAAATAAATAAATAAGATCTTTTTTTAAAAAAGAAGAAAGCCTCCTCTTATAGAAGAAGTTTAAAATGTATACAAAGCATTAGCCTGTAAGTAGTATAGTATCGTATCTAGGGGTTAAAGATATATAAGCTTGAATCTTAGCGTGTTAAAAAAATTTTAAGATTTTATTTATTTATTTGAGAGAGAGAGAGAGTGTGTGTGTGTGTGTGAGAGAGAGAGAGAGCTACCATAAGCAGGGGGGAGGGGTAGAAGAAGAAGCAGACTCCCCGCTGATCAGGGAGCCTGACATGGAACTTGATTCCAGCACCCTAGGATCATGACCTGAGCTAAAGGCAGACACTTAACCGACTAAGCCGCCCAGGCACCCAGTCTGTAAAAAATTAATCGAATTACTTAGCCATTATATGGTTCACTTTTCTCATTTGTGAAATGAAAAAAATGAAAGTAGTGATAGCACCTACAGCTTAGGCATGTTTGAGGATTAAATGAGTTAATGCATATAAGGATACTTAGAATAGTGACTGGCACATTGAAAGAACCAAAAAGTACCTTTATAATATAAGCTGAAAGGTGAGAAAAGTCATAAAAGGGATTTAGATAAAATATGAATTTCAGTCCCAGCCAATGGTCAGTGACCATTTTTTTCCAATCCCCATCTGGAAATCGAGTTTTCTGTTCTGCCAAATGCCAGACAGACGTAAAGGGAATCGATTTTCTCAACTGTCTAAGAAGATGTGGAAGGAATTTGAGAAAAAAGATGTGAAAAAGTTATCATCAATGTTGCTTCCTATTTCTGATTTTCCTTCTTTTCTTCCATAAACTTGGAAGAATTAGATTTGAGCTTTCACTCTGCTGCTTATTACCTGAAATAATGATACATTTCTTAATCTGTCTGTGCTTCAGTGGCCTTATTTGTAGAATGGGGATAATGTCAGTGTGATGGTATAATTGTGAAAATTAAAAGCAAAAATATGGTAAGTTGAATAATGGCCCCCAAAATATATCTAAGTCCTCATCCCTGGGAAGGGTGCATGCTATCTTAGATGGCAAGAGATTCTGCAGATGTGATAAAGAACTTTGAGATAGAGGGGCATCTGGGTGTTTAGTCGAAAGAGGATCTGACTCTTGGTTTTGGCTCAGGTCATAATCTCCTGGGTCGTGAGATCAAGCCCCAGCTGAGCTCCACACTCAGTGTGGAGTCTGCTTGAAGGTTCTCTCCCTCTTCCCCTCCCCCACCCTCTTTTTCTTTCTATCTAAAATAAATAAATCTTTTTAAAAATAATTTTGAGATAGAGAAATTATTCTGGATTATCTGGGTGGACCCAATGTGATTACAGGTACCCTTATAAAAGGGGGGCAGAACAAGAATTGACATACAAAAAGGCATCATGACCACTAAATCCAAGATGCCACTTGGCTGGCTTTGATGATAGTAGAAGGGGTTGTGAGCCACGGAATACAAGTAGTACAGCTCTGGAAGATGGAAAAGTCAAGAAAACACATTCTTCTCTAGAGCCAGCTGAGATACAGGGGGAGTAAGTCTGACACCTTGGTTTTGCCACAGTGAAACTGATTTTAGACTTCTGACCTCCAAAACTGTAAGAGAGTAAATGTGCATTGTTTTAAGCCATAAGCGTTGTGGTGATTTGTTACAGCTGTCACAGGAAACAAATACAAAAATTATGAAAAGCAGTCATGGAGCACTTTCCAAATTCTATTTTTCATCTCTTCTCTAATTAAAAAGCCATCACTAGCTTAAAAAATCTTTAAGGCCCCAGTAACAATCTTAGTTTTTCCTGAAGAAATCTAAAGCTATATACCCTCTTTGTCTGTAAGATTACAGTGTAAATGAAGCAGTCCTCATGGCTCTTCAAAAGGATATTAAGAAATCTGGGGACTATACTGCTTTGGGAAAGAAGTCAGAAGACTAGGTGACCAGATGTACGAAGTGAAAACACTTGTGGATTTCACTTTTCCACAGCAGAGTATTTGTCTTGTGGTCTGAATCGAGTCATATGGATCCTGCCAGAAACTTTAGAAGCTTCAGAATACAAAGATCTAGTTATTTCGGAAGAGAACTTTAGAAGGGAGGAAAAAGGAAGGGATAATGATTTGTGAAGTGATTGAAAAGCGTTGCTTATGAATCCTTTCAAATTTCAATTTGGAGTCTAAAACACATTTTGTTAAGTTCCATTTCTTTACGTTGATGTTGACAAACTTCTGGTATTTGAGTCAAGGAGAAAGTTTGTGAAAAAGTTAATTTTTAATATTCTTGATATAAACCATAATTCAGTCATATAATATTAAACTCATGATCCCTTAAATCTCCAAGAAAAATGTTCAAAAGTCTTAATTATTCCATTAATTATAAAATAAAAGGATCTTTTCTTCCCTTCCCGCACACTCCTTCCCCACCCTTAGATGCAGGAACACACCCAGACCAGTCTGACACTGAAGGAGAACAAATAGAGGCAAGTCAGCAGTCAACACCAGTCTTCATGTGTTCTCACACTACCTACTCCCTTTGATCTTCCATACTCCTCTAGCTGATTTTCTTAAAGAGATGATCTGAGTTCCTAGCATAAAGGTTTGTGATTATTCATTCATTTGAGTATTTTTGAGACTCTACCATGTTACCATGTTAGCTTTAAGTAACACCTAATTAGACACATTAGTTTTGCCAAGACTTAATAGAGAGTTCAAAGCCTCCATAAAAACAGGGCATATGATAACCATTTTAGTTAGCATGGCAAATAGCCTGAGCACCCTTTGAAAACTCTCTTCTTTAATTTGGAGGGCCCAGAAGTTGATCCTTAAATGAGATATTTATGGCAGCATTTGGGAAAATGTAACGTGCTATGTTAGATAATTGTTACAATAATTGCAACAACCACATCCCACCACAAAACATTTGGAGAACAATCTGTACAGTGGAGGTTCATGTAATGAAGGAAGGCTTCTCTCTAAAAGGACTCTTCCTCCATCCTATAAAAGGATTCGGACTGTTCCTGACTTCCGGCCTCCATGTAGAAAAGAAGAATCTTACTTGCACTGACTCTTCATGGAGTGCTCCCCACTGTCCCGCCCCCAGGGAATCCTTGCATATCTGACAATAAGTTTGAGTCAGGACTCCTATATGCAGTATCACCTCAACCAGGAGATACAAATGGCACATTTTACCTTTCTACCTTCTCTTTTGTACTTTTTTTCTCTTTTATTCTCTCCAGCCAGCCCTTTTGTTCCCTAGATCACCAATCTCCCAGTTCTAATCCCTCATTTTAAGGGTCACAGGTATACTACTCAACACCATCATGAATCAGGAAGGGAAAAAAATGCTGTTTTGAGTATTATACATAGGTGTCATGAAGTTCATGCATAAAGGTACACCCCTTCATTTCAGTTTAGAGAGGAAAGCTGGGGCCAAATCAGGGAGGACCTTGTGAAGGCATTTCAACTTCATCCTGAAATTAAAGGTGGTTTTTTTTTTTTAAGAGATTTTAAATAGGTTATTGTGCAACTAGATTTGCTTTCGAGATAGATTATTCTAAGAGTAGTACAGAGGACAGATGAACCTTCTACAAGGTTGTGGGTTGGGTAGGGTGAGGTGGTCAGTATGATGAGGGCAGGCTTAGGAGCAGACAGGTTCATGAGGAAGGTATTGCAGTGGTATAGGCCAACAGTGATCAGACTCTGAATTAAAACAATTACAAGGGGAGTGGAGTAAAAGGAATTGGATGGGGAATTGATGGCATTAACACGATGACATATAGGAAATACATGAAAAGTACATGAAAGTGGAAGTCCAGCAATCAAATGGAAGAATTAGACAGAAGATGAGAGAGTGGGTCAAAATACCTTCCACATTTCTCCAGACGGAAATAATAGTTCTTCTAAACTAAATTGTTATTGTCTGTACTTTGCTATGGCCCTTACAATATTCTACTTTATGTCTAGTTTTTTATTAATTTACTTGACTCTGCTACTGAGTGGTAAATATGTAGAGCACAGTGACTGTTGTTTGTTGTGGTATTACTCGCCTAAAATGTCTAATTCTGTGCCCTAGAATAAATAAGAACTAATTATGGTGAAAGAATGGATTAAATTTTATAGTACACTATAGTTTGTGAAGCACTTTTTAAAAAAAAATTTTATTTTTTATAAATATATAATGTATTTTTATCCCCAGGGGTATATGTCTGTGAATTGCCAGGTTTACACACTTCACAGCACTAACCATAGCACATACCCTTCCCAATGTCCATTACCCCACCCCTCTCTCCCGATACCCCTCGCCCCAGCAACCCTCAGTGTGTTTTGTGAGATTAAGAGTCACTTATGGTTTGTCTCCCTCCTGATCCCATCTTGTTTCTTTTCTTCTTTTCCGACCCCCCCAACCCCCCATGTTGCATCTCCACTTCCTCATATCAGGGAGATCATATGATAGTTGTCTTTCTCTGATTGAATTATTTCACTAAGCATGATACCCTCTAGTTCTATCCATGTTGTTGCAAATGGCAAGATTTCATTTCTTTTGATGGCTGCATAGTATTCCATTGTGTTTATATACCACATCTTCTTTATCCATTCATCTGTTGATGGACATCTAGGTTCTTTCCATAGTTTGGCTATTGTAGACATTGTTGCTATAAACATTCGGGTGCACGTGCCCCTTCGGATCACTACGTTTGTATCGTTAGGGTAAATATCCTGTAGTGTAATTGCTGGGTCATAGGGTAGTTCTATTTTCAACTTTTTGAGGAATCTCCAGGCTGTTTTCCAGAGCGGTTGCACCAGCTTGCATTCCCACCAACAGTGTAGGAGGGTTCCCCTTTCTCCACATCCTCACCAGCATCTGTCATTTCCTGACTTGTTAATTTTAGCCATTCTGACTGGTGTGAGGTGATATCTCATTGTGGTTTTGATTTGTATTTCCCTGATGCCGAGTGATGTGGAGCACTTTTTCATGT
>PISX010024600.1:0-27624 GCA_004024625.1 Mellivora capensis | reverse complement strand
CAGACTTCTTTTCCCAGGCTGCTTTCAGGATTTTCTCTTTGTCGCTAAGACTTGTAAATTTTACTATTAGGTGACGAGGTGTGGACCTATTCTTGTTGATTCTGAGGGGGGTTCTCTGCACCTCCTGGATTTTGATGCTTGTATCCTTTGCCATATTAGGGAAATTCTCTACAATAATTCTCTCCAATATACCTTCTGCACCCCTCTCTCTTTCTTCTTCTTCTGGAATCCCAATTATTCTAATGTTGTTTCGTCTTATGGTGTCACTTCTCTCTCGAATTCTCCCCTCGTGGTCCAGTAGCTGTTTGTCCCTCTTTTGCTCAGCTTCTTTATTCTCTGTCATTTGGTCTTCTATATCACTAATTCTTTCTTCTGCCTCATTTATCCTACCAGTAAGAGCCTCCATTTTTGATTGCACCTCACTAATAGCTTTTTTTATTTCAACTTGGTTAGATTTTAGTTCTTTTATTTCTCCAGAAAGGGCTTTTATATCTCCAGAGAGGGTTTCTCTAATATCTTCCATGCCTTTTTCGAACCCGGCTAGAACCTTGAGAATCGTCATTCTGAACTCTAGATCTGACATATTCCCAACGTCTGTATTGATTAGGTCCCTAGCCTTTGGTACTGTCTCTTGTTTTTTTTTTGTGGTGAGTTTTTCCGCCTTGTCATTTTTTCCAGATAAGAGTATATGAAGGAGCAAATAAAATACTAAAAAGGTTGCAAAGACCCCAGGAAAATGCCCTTTAACCAAATCAGAAGAGACCCCAATTCGTGGGGGGGGGAGAAAGGGGATAAAAAGAAGTTCAGGAATAATTAATTAATTAAACAAAGAAAAATATAAAAAAGAAAAAAATATATATATATATTAGACTGGTGACTAGAACAGGGTCACCCACTTAATTGTGGGGTATTTTGGTCTCTTAGAAGAAATTACCTCCCCAAATTTTAAGGAGTGAAAATGTATATACGAGTAAACACAGTGAAGGGATGGAATATGCCTATAAAGATGTAAAACAAAATTTTTTTAATTTCTAAAAAAAAAAGGAGTTGATTAAGTTGGTTGAGAGAATAAAGGAAAAGAAAGTGGAGAGAATTTTCTCAGGCTGGAGACTAGAACAAGCCTGGAGCTAGATTTAGGGTGTCTTTTGATCCATTAGAGGACGTTGTACCCCAAATTTTTTAGAATAAAAAACCCTTATGTGAATACAAAAAATAAAGTTAAATACTATGAAGGATAAAATATGACTATAATAATGAAGGTTCAAAAAAGATTATTATATTTTTTTGAAAAGGTATTGTTAAGATAAACAAGTTAAAAAATGTTAAAAAAAGAAAAGGATAAAAGTTAAAAAAAATTTAGCAGAAAAAGGGAAAAAGAAAAAAAATAAAATTAAAGAAAAAATTGAATTAACTGCAAAACTAAAGAATCATGGGGAGAAAGCCATGAATTCCACACTTTGCTTTCTCCTCCTCTGGAGTTCCGCTGCTCTCCTTGTTAAGTAAACTTGGTCTTGGCTGGATTTCTTTTGATCTTCTGGGGGAGGGGCCTTTTGTAGTGATTCTCAAGTGTCTTTGCCTGAGGCAGAGCTGCACCGCCCTTACCAGGGGCCAGGCTAAGTAATCCGCTCGTGTTCGCGTTTGGGAGCTTTTGTTCCCTGAGCACTTTCCGTAGAGTCCGGAGGACAGGAATGAAGATGGCGGCCTCCCAGTCTCCGGCCCAGAGGAGCCGAGATTTCGGGGCCCCACTCCTCGGTGCACCCTCAGAGAAAAGCCCCGGCCACTCCCTTCTCCCTGGCCTCCGGCCACGCTCCGAGCTCACCCAGCCTGAGACTAGTTCAAGGTAACCCTGAGCTGAGAGCTCACTCCTCGGCTCTGTCTCTGTAGCCGGCTTCCCCACTCCGATACCTGCGAGCTCTGCGACACTCAGACACCCCCGATCCTTCTGTGACCCTGCGGGGCCTGGGGATACACTGACTCCACGTGGGCTTCACCCCGGTTTAGCCTCTGGAGCGATGTCCCTCCATGGAGCAGACTTTTAAAAGTCCCAATTTAGTGCTCCGTTGCTCCGCTGCTTGCCGGGAGCCAGCCCCTCCCCCGCGGTCTATCCTCCCGTCGCTTTCGATTCACTTCTCCGCCGGTCCTACCTTCCAGAAAGTGGTCGATTTTCTGTTTCGAGAATTTCTGTTCTTCCTCTCTTCAATCTCCTGTTGGATGTGTAGGTGTTTGCAATGGTTTGATAAGCTATCTAGCTGATCTCCTGCTACCTAATGTCGTCTCAGCTGCTACTTCTCCGCCATCTTGACTCCTCCCTGTATCCATTCTTAAATGGAAAATCATCTTCTCAAAGGAATTTTTTCCTTTGCTGGTTTTCTTACTCCTGCAAGGACCCAACCCAATTTGGCATGTGCCAATGTCAGGGAGCCTGATTCTCTTCCTTATGTCTCAGAAAGGATCAGTCATCTCAATCTCCATCAGATTTCACAGTAGCTAGCTGTTTGAACCAGGATAGTTCCCTTGTAGTTCATCTTTTAAACTGAAAACTGAAATCCCTTTACTCATCTCGTATATATGAGAATCTATGTCTCTAAACTGCTCATAATCTTGGAGAAGTGCCATCTCTTGACCTACAGATAAATACGGCACTTCACTAGATCCTGATGATTTTATACCCAGTTGGGATGTGATACCTAAGTAAAAACAACATTCTAGGAAGAAATGGATACATTTGTAGATAGGTGAAGGGAGTGAAAATTGTATAGCCATTTAAAAAGTAATGGTGCAATGTGATCAAAAGACTTGGAATAACATATTCCAAGTTAACACAACACATTCTAAAATAACATTTTATTTTACAACATTATATTAATATACATACTTATATAAATATTATAAATAATGCATAAACATAACACAAATATGTATTATGTATTATGTATCTATAAATGCCAGAAATATTCTACTGGTGACCTTGTCCTATTCTGTGAATTCAGTGTTGACAAGTTTCAGACCTCTCTTCCAACTTCTTATTTCAATAGAGACCTGCCTTCTCAACATCTTTTGCATGATTAACATATCTCAGATGTTCCCTGATGTTTCCACAATCTTCCCCATGTCAAATGGAAGCTCCATTCAACCATTTGTTCAAGCCCCAAATCTAAGCATTACTGTTGACACTTTTCTTTTTCTCATAGCAACCAAGACATTGCATTGTCTCTACCTTCAAAATAGATCAAGAATCTACACCTACATGGTCACTTCCATCACCCCCACTCCCCAAGACCACCATCACCCTGGAGGTCTGACTAGATTGAATAGGAGAGAAACACCAGCAAGCTGATGTATCTGAAAGCTTTAGGAATGGATATGACCAACTAGAAAAGGAGTGAGAAAAGAGAAAAGAATACAACCTAAGAAAAAGCTGTAAGGAATTTTAGCAGAGCTCAGATATAGAAGGCAGAGGCTTAAGAAGAGTTGGAAAGACCACCCAGGCCCTTGGTTTGTTAATGCCGAGACCATGTTAGATTAACATGGCAGGCAAATCTGAGTGTGTTCTGGGAGGGGTTGGGGGGAGCAGCCTCATAAATTCCTATAGGTTGTTTCAAAAACAGCCTGTCATAGAAACAGAGCCAGGTCATGTGTTTTGTGAAACAAAAGGAAAAGGACAAATTGGGTCCTCACCAGGTGGGATCCAGTGTCAGAAGGCTGTGGGACAATCCCTGCCTGAGGTTGTACAGTCTTCTCCATTTTGTTTCTGGGCAGCGGCCTCCCCTTAGCCATCCCAAGACCCAAGTTCCTGTCAGATGCGCCAGGCTGTCACCCCAGGGGCTTTGTTGTTAGAAAAAACAAGGAAGTCCCTGAGAGAAAATCATTGTGAATGATGTCACAAGGTGAAGCTGGGCAAAACTCAGAGCTATCGTCTCCCCACACCTCAGTCCTGCAACACCCTGAAGACATTGATGGATGAAGGAAGGAAGATGAGCCAAGTGGACACCAGGGGCTGAAAGAAACTGATGGTGGGCCATCCTAGGAGAAGGGGAGCAAAACAGGGCAACACCAGCCTCCAGAGCAGGGAGAGTAGGGAGCTGTGAGTAGAACTCTCTTTCTGTCCTCCATTCACATCAAAGATTCCCAGAGGGAATTAATTAGGAAAGGAGCTCTAAGAAAAACCAGGTTTCCTGTCATCTAAAGAGTAAAGGACACTGAGGCCCATTTAGACTTGAAATATTCTTAGGAATATAAGTTCTATTGTCTTCAATAAGCATGAACCACTTTTGTTATTTTTTAAATCAACAAAAAGAAATTAAGAGGAAATGACCATGGTTTTTGCACTTAGGACTTTTCTCTATATTTCTGAAAGATTAACTTTCATTCATATCACAAATCTCATGTAGGGTAGTTGGCAATTATCCCATTTCATTGACTGAAAAATGGAGTGCTGGAGAGATTAATAAACCTTCTAAAGGTCAAAATTCTAAACACTAAATCCTCTGGGTAATTTTTCCCTAAGCACGAATTCCCTTTTTCAACATGTTCAAGCCATTGCCAAATTGTAATCTCTGCTTTTGCCCCAGATTTCAAATTGGTCAGGGCTGTACTGGATGATTCAGACTAATTATTCAGATATTTAAAATGGCATCTGGCGGGGCACCTGGGTGGCTCAGTGGGTTAAAGCCTCTGCCTTCGGCTTGGGTCATGATCCCAGGTCCTGGGATCGAGCCCCACATCAGGCTCTCTGCTCAGCAGGGAGCCTGCTTCCTCCTCTCTCTCTCTCTCTCTGCCTGCCTCTCTGCCTACTTGTGATCTCTATCTGTCAAATAAATAAATAAAATCTTTTTAAAAAATAAAATAAAATGGCATCTGGCATGATTTCTCTTAAAATACAATCAGCTATGATTGTTTTCCTTTCTCCTGCCTGAGGCTTCTCAGAACTCATGTTCAGTTTTTTTGTTTTATTTTTTCTTAAGGACATACATCAGATGGAATTTTTCGTTTTCTAAATGCCTTAAGTAAGAACACTCCTTTTTGTCAACAAATACTTTAAGGGTATTAAAGTATTTAAATACTTCAAATAGATATGTGGAAGATCAGTGATGTGTTCTTGAACGCTTCACTCAAGACTAAAGATTATACTGCTCTGACAGGAAGTTTGCAAATTTCTATTTCACGTTATGCTGTGAAAGTTTCAAAGATGACTTTAATTTTAAAATCTGGTAACATTTTACTCACATAAAAGTTATCTCTTATCTTCAGTTGACTATTTTCTTTTAGAGAGATTCTATGTTTTAAAATACTGATTAGAGTCTATGAACATCTATTACATTAAGAAAAAAGATATAGCTTCTGAAACACAACAGCAATTGCTTCCTTTCTTATAAAGTGTAACAAATGCTTAGTTGTGATATGTTTAAAAATATATTTTATAACATGGATGAAACATTTTATAACAAAATTTTATAACAAAAATCACAGATGCTGGTGCCATTGGGGGTTTACTTAAATACCACATAACCATTTTGCTTAAATTTCATGTTAGACATGAAATTTATATCAGAAAATATTGCTTAAATACCAATGTTTTCATTGTTCATTGACTTACACGATTTTCCTTCCAAGTCTGATGTAGGGAGTAGGGTCAGGCAGGGAAAGAAAAAAAAAGAAAACAAATCACAAACCAATACTAAATACTGAACTGTCACTGCATAGTTTTTAATGATAATGCCAGAGAAAAAATACAATTTTACAAATGTTTCTTTTTTCCTTTTTTTAAAGGTGAGCCCACCGAGCGCCAGTAGGAAGAATCAAAGAAACAAAATTGTGCTATTAAGAGCCAAGAAGCAAGAAATATGTTTTAGAAAACATTCAAATGAATATGATTTCCCACTGAGTTATAGCTTTGCCAGGTAAATGACTCTTTTGACCAATTCTCAAGTGTAAGCCTGAAAAAAGTAAATACCATTGCTCAAGCTTCTAGCTTAGGAAAAACATATAGATAAGCTCATGTCTGCTATCACTCCACACTGAGTACATGTACAAATGGTCTTCACTTAATTAGTCTGGGGGAGAGGCCAAAGAAGGAATGCCTTGACTGGCATGACGAGCAGATAACTTGATAGGAGAAGCAAAGAATCAACACAGAAAGGTCTGCTTTGTTATTTCATAGTTAGAGAGGCCAGTGAAGCTAGGATAACAGATCTGGCAAAACATGGAAGAATCAAGGTCTAATAAGCTTTTAAAGTTGAAAGAAGACTTGGCGGCCATTTAATTCAATAATCTCCCATTTCAGCAGAGAGGAATTTCAAGTCTGGACAAGGGATGTGGCTTGCCGAGAATAAGACGACTGGGAAGTGAGCAAACCAAGCTTTGGACCCAGAGATTCTGCTATCCATGAAGAGTCCCTTCTACTATTTCTGATTACGGACCCCCAATTGCCTTTTTTCGAGATGGACCCAGATGATAACGGAATCTACCTGGGGTTTCGTTTGTTTTGCCTTACTATGGGAATCATTCAGACATTTGGGGAGGATGGGGAAGAATTTGATGACACCGCAGGGACCAAAACTTTGGCCTCAGCAGAAATAAGTTTGAAGATATAAATACCTGCTAACCAGATGAAGCTGATGCACGTGGGGAGGGTGCGGAAGCAGGAGCTGGACACTCATACAGAAACAAAGCAGAGGGCTGAATATTAGGAAGTGATGGTTCTTTGTCAGGACAGTCTAAAAGAAGGTCTAGGGACAATAGCTTTGCATGTCAGGTGCATCTATATGAGGCCTGATGGTTGTGGGGCGGGGAGAGGGTGAGTTTTAGTAACAAGGTTCACTAATCTCTGTCATGTGGCCATGTGGGGACTTCCCGAGCACATTTACCTGGGAAGTTTCCCACTTCTGCTGGGTCGTGAAAATACCGTGTGTTCTGAACAGGGCTTTCCACTGCACTCCAATACTTTTACTTCACTACGAGAAAGCAACAGCCGATGCATTCAAACCAGCAAGAAAAAGTAAGTGGGTTTAATTTACAGAACGGTCTGCACACGTAGACCTTTTTATCTCCTATCCTCAAGCAGCCCATTTCAACGTATAACTTTTATTATGTTCTAAGTTCATTAAGCCAGCATCTCTTTTTAAAATTTCTGGCCAATTAATAATGAATTTCTGTCAGGTAGCTGATTCCAGTTAATCAATGAGGTCACCAGAAACATCGAATCCAGCATTGTTCATTAAAACAGTCACCATTGTAAACCACTCATCGTTTCTAAAAATGTCAGATGGGAAGCTACTAGGATAACGATCACTAATGGCTACATAACGTCCAGTGTCTTGGACACATTTTAACCCTCAAGGTTGAAGTTCAATTATATCAATTAAAGCTCACAAATCCAATAAGAAGCATGGGGCTTCACTTTTTCACAGAAATGGTATCCAGTTCAAATCAGCTGATGTGGCTTTCTGGCCCCCTGTGTTTTCACAGCTTCTAGAACAGAGAATTCTACTTGAGCGGTAGGTATGCTTAAATTTTTGGTGCCAGTGCCTCTGAGTGTTCTTCCTGAACTGTGACTCATTACCAAGTGTGTTATTCCAAGTTATGGGAAAAGAAGACTTGGTAATTAATTTTGTTGGTGACATTGAAAAAGGCTTTTCTATAATCTTGCATGCTGTGTAGTGTCAGCTTAATCCAATTCCATTATTCCTTATCCACAATTAGAAAATACAGAAACTGTGAAAATCAAATTAAAAAAAAAACTAGCAGTGTATTTATTTAGTGGCAAAACCTGACTTGCCCTGATATGACCTTATTTGAAGCCTATTTATCTCCTTTAATATGAGTATCTATGCTTTTCATTATAAAAATCAATGTGTTTGATTATGCAGAGCTGCACTAGATCCCACTGAAAGTCATTATATAATATGATATATATGTGTACGCATTGTACGACCATTGTACAATCTGAAAAAAAAAATAACCTGACTTCCAAAACACAACTGCCAAAATTCATTTAAGATAAGGAATTCTGAAACTGAAAAAGGAAAAAGGTTGGTTGGGCATTTTCTAAGCCCACAGAAAGCCATTTTGAAATCTGGTTCTGTTTATTTTTATTTATTAATTTTTTAAAGTTTTTAAAATTTATTTGTCAGAGAGAGAGAGTAAGCACAGCAGGGGGAGAAGCAGACTCTCCATTGAGCAAGGAGCCCGATGCAGCACTCGATCCCAGGACCCTGGGATTATGACCTGAGCCAAAGGCAGATGCTCAGCCGACTGAGCCACCCAGCCATCCCCAAAAACTGACTCTGTTTAAATAAGCAATGTTATTGTGCAATCCATACATTCAAACCCTTTTTTCTCCTAGGCAATGTTAGTTGGGTTTGTATTTCATGCTATTTTTATTTTTGTTTTCTTACTTTACTCTTTATGTTATGTCATTTTATTTTCCAATTTGTGTCTTCTTGAAAAACCCGTAAATTGAGAACACCAGGGACTCTCACACAAGTTCACGGTGAACATTGGCCCTGCAGCCTTCTGGATGCTGTTAAGGTAGTGCCTTGTGGCTGTTTTCTTGGCTATTTCTTGTGATAAGAGACACATTTATCTGAAAAACATCCAATATTCTCTTAGCTGAGACCTCAGACAAAGGGCCTAACTGTAAAAAGAAATGCTGTTTATTTGACCCATGTTCATTGCGCACCCCAACTTCTCGCTCCTCATTCATTTCTATGGCAATCACAAAACTATGCACGAGGCTTATTCACTCTTAAAAATAAACCCTGAAAAAAAAAGGAGGGGGGTAATAGGTATCTTTCAAGTGTGTTCTGACAATGAAGACTTTTTTGTTTTCAATGCATTGCTTTACTTTTCACGGTTTGGAAAACTTTTACAGTTTGGAGCCAGCACTCTATTTAAAATCAGCATATTAGTTTTTAGTCACCTTGCACAAGGACAGTGGTTTTATTTTTGTGAAACAGGGTACCAAATTATATATGTAAGGTTTCTGGAAAAAGAATGTTAAGTAGCTATGATCCCTTATTGATTCAGATACTGAATTACAGAAAGGAAAGCACAGCTATAACATCAAAAGGTCCTGTTTTGGCAAGAAAAAGTTTTTAAAATATTCATTATGTACATGGTTTTCTGTTCATGAAGCTCATCTTGAGTGTGTAACTTCTAGCTACAGAGAGGGAGAGCAAGAGATAGAGTTTTGTGGTCTGGGAGTTCTCAACTCAACTTGTATTCAATAAGACAAGAGGACCTTGGAGTATAAAATCCAACTGCACTGGCCTTTATTGTCCATGTTGAAAACAAAAAGAAAATATATTTTGGACTCAGTGTATGTTCAAGTCATAGACTGGAAATCAGCTAAAGTCGACACAGCCAGGAAAACAAGTGGCAGGTGATGCACTCTGCCTATTCAGCTCGGTGCATTTTAAATGCATCTCATTTCAAGGGGACTCTGTAGAAGTTCACTAGCAGTGATTATTTCCGGTATACAGTCATAAGCTTCCAATAAACAGCTGGTTCTTCGGAACTCAGTGGAAACCTCAGTGAGGAGAAAAGCAGAAACCACGAAGCCACAGGGATGTCACAGCTCCCATGAATTGGTGTGAGTTGAGAAAAACAACCACCAACCTTTAAACAGCTTAAGCAAAATGTCAAGTAAATCAAGTACCCACCATATATGCTAAGCCTGGGTTATGAAAATGTTAAAAAATAACTATGTATTACTACAATGAAGAAAACATGTTGCAATTGACAGCAGCTGGGAAAACTATGAAACTAAATACCTAGATAAACCAGACCTAAAAAACAATTTGGCAATACAAGAGGGAATTTCATAATCTTCCTTTTACACTCACGAAATTTTTAGGAGTACTTCTATTAATCCTTTAGCAATAATGGTGTTCTTTTCACCCAATGTGAGTAGCTGACATGAATCACATGAAAAGGGAACTAGTGACTGAGACTGGCAAATATATTGGCTGCCTGAAGATATTTGTGAAATGCTTAGCATACCTGGATTTGAGAGTGACATGTGTCCTGGATGCATCTATGTATTCATTTTTCATGTAATTTCCTTTTTATGTATTCAATATTATCCCTCCCATTGCACACTGTCCCACAGGGAACTGCTATTTAAAGCTTCTTAAGCATATGTTCTGGACTTTTCTACACAGCCTACTGTGGACAGCTTCCTTCCCTCCCCTTAATATCTTAGAAAGAGTTCTATGTCAGTGTATCAGTACTAGGGAGGTGACTCATTTAAAAAAAGATGGCTGCAAAGTAATCCATTATATGAATATCCCATGATTTACCCAATCATTGTCCCATTAATAGGCATTTTAGAATATTCCTAGACTCTCTGGGTGTCTGGGTGGCTCAGTTGGTTAAGCGTTTGCCTTGGGCTCAAGTCATGATCCTGGGGTCCTGGGATCGAATCCCACATCAGTCTCCTTGCTCAGCAGGGAGCCTGCTTCTCCCTCTGCCTTCTGCTCCCCCTGTTTGTGCTCTCTCTTTCTGACAAATAAATAAAAATCTTCCAAAAAAAGAATATTTCTAGACTCTAATTATTAATAACAATGGACCCATATATTTTATACACAAGCTAAGCATATCCGTAAGATAGATTCCTAGAAATGGAATCGCCAGGTTAAATAGTATTTGAATTTAAAATTCTGAAAGACATTTCTTTTTTGTTGTTGTTGTTGTTTTTTGTTGTTTTTTTTTAAAGATTTTATTTATTTGTCAGAGAGAGAGAGAGAGCGAGCACAGGCAGACAGAGTGGTAGGCAGAGGCAGAGGGAAAAGCAGGTTCCCTGCCGAGCAAGGAGCCCGATGTGGGACTCGATCCCAGGACGCTGGGATCATGACCTGAGCCGAAGGCAGCTACTTAACCAACTGAGCCACCCAGGCGTCCCCTGAAAGATATTTCTAAATTGTGCTTCAAAGATATTGTACCAATGTACATTTCTATTAACTTTATTTGGAATTGTACATTTCCCCACACTTTCATCAATAATATGTATCACCGTTTTTGCCAATATAAAAGTGAAAATTGTAGTTCATAATTGTTATAAATTTTAATATTAAATTAGGAGTGAAATGGAGCATCTATTCATATGTTCCTAAGCTTTTTGCATTTTCTTTTTTTGTTGTTGTCTTTGTGTTCTTTTCCCTTTATTCTGTTTTAAATTGATTTAGATGCTAAAAAATTTAAACCTAAACACAATCATGTATTGCAAATATTTTTGTCTTTTCTCATAGAAATCACGTAATATTGGCCCTAAGAAATGCTTACATAGTGAAGTTGATCGATTTCCCCCCTGGATCAGTGTTTAATTGCTTTTTGTCAAAATACAGAGTAATTTTTGCAGGGGAATAAATGGCTACATTATTTTAAGTAATTAAAAGTATAGAACAAAGCTTTAGTTGCTGTTCTTTTAAGAGTAAATACATTTTAGAGCGTTTTTTTAATTTAGAAATATTGGAGTCTAAGTATTTTCATCTATAATATGTAAGCAAACCTTAGTTCTCATTTTCTGAGAGTATTAAAATAAGCTTCTACCAGGGGAAATTTGTTTCTACTAGTTTCCTCCTGGATTGAAAAGTAGCAGTCACCTCAAGAATCCCCCTGCTACACAGGGGAGATTAAGTAACACAGAGTGTTTTTTATCTAAGAGCCCTATAGATTCCAGTTTGCCCATCTATGGGAATCTGGGGGGATCAGTAGGTCTGCAGTATGTGAGGTCACAAGGCAGCCTCTCTCATTCCTCATTTTAAGGCTTAACCTGTTCTTTGCATCATAACAAACTGCTTTGTGGTTTCCTGCTCACCTCTGACCACTTGGCTGAATTGGATACCCCTGGAAGTCCATGGCTTCCCTCTAAACTCATAGGGGCCTTATATTCAGTATCATTCTGATTTGTGCCCGACGGGTCTCTGCTTAAATTATAGACACTACTTCATCTCCAATGATGACTTTATCTCCCCATCGTGCCTAGTGAACTCCTGGACAAACAGATCTCAGGCTCATTGACTTGTTGTACTTGAACTAAATACACACTCACATGACTGAGATCTAGAGAGCCATCACCTCCACAAAAGCTTTTAAAGGTTTGTCAGCATGACAGGACAAAAATATGACATAAGTTCAGAAAATTAAATACCCTCAACTTCAGGTCTAAAGAAATCTGTTACCAGGGTTTCCTCATCCTGGAAAGGTAAACTGCAAGCATTAGTTGCATTTCTAAGCGCCATGTGGGATAAACCTCTGTACAAATTACCATCAATAGGCACAACAGGGAAGCAGAAGCAGGAAGATTCATTTCCCTCTATTTGACTAGTTCAAATGAGTTTCTCTGCACAAGGCAATATATATGGTTCTCCAGCAGAAATGAAAAAATTTGAACGCCACCATATTCATCACTGATCAAAGGAGTTATTAGAAGCCGTATACTTTTTTCTCTGTGTGTGTGTGCATGTAAATATACTTGTGTGTACACACACACACACACACACACACTCATATGCACATGCATGTGTGCACCACAATCAATACAACTCCACTTCTATTCTCCAAGCTCTGGTCTAAGCTAGTTATTCTCATAGATTTTTGCTGAAAACATATGACAATCTCTCTGGCTGAAGGTAAATTTACTTCCATTTTGAGGGCCTTCTTGGTGCCATTGCCTTAATCTGCAGGCTAGATGGATTTTTCTGGATCTCTGAGTTTCTGTGTACGTGGAAATTTAACTCTCTAGAGACCAGATTCCTTATCTTTATTACTGAGATCTTATTCTTTGTCCCGTTCATTCTGTTCCTCAGATCATGAGGAGATCCTGGTCTGGTTACCTGTGCCTAGAGGGCAGCCATCAGCAATCACGGTGAGGAGATGAAGAGCAGGGTCCCCACAATCCCTGGCTGGGCTCAGACCTTTGACCAATAGGGAGACCCTGGACTGGGACCTTCATTTCTGAGCCTTAGACTCCTCATCTACAAAATGGGGGGATAACCTGAGGGCAAATTAAATGTCATAATCCATTTAATAACTTTACAATAGTGCCTGGCACATAGTGAGTCTCCCATAACTGTAGATGTTGTTATTTATTTCACTCCTTCAGTGTACAGACCTGCATCAGGGCAAAACTGGTGTGGCATGGTTCTGGTGAATTCCACCAGGGAACAGGTCCATCAACCACATGGGAGGTGGGAGGCACATAGGATCAATTTATGGTTGATAAAACCTAAGAATGCAGTATCACAATAACCACAGAAGAATTGTAAATGAGTATTTATCTTAATCAAGAATTGGAAAAGTTAGTAGGGTAAGAGTCTTCCTTAAGAAACTCTCATTAACAGACACTTTTCCAAAGAAGACATACGAATGGCTAACAGACACATGAAAAAATGTTCATCATCATTAGCTATCAGGGAGATTCAAATCAAAACCACACTGAGATACCACCTTATACCAGTTAGAATGGCCACAATTAACAAGATAATAAACAGCAAGTGTTGGAAAGGATGTGGAGAAAGGGAAACCCTCTTACACTGTTGGTGGGAATGCAAGTTGGTGCAGCCACTTTGGAAAACAGTGTGGAGATTCCTTAAGAAATTAATAAAAGAGCGACCCTATGACCCTGCAATTGCACTATTTGGTATTTACCCCAAAGATACAGATATAATGAAAAGAAGGGCCATCTGCACCCCAATGTTCATAGCAGCAATGGCCACAGTCGCCAAACTGTGGAAAGAGCCAAGATCCCCTTCAATGGATGAATGGATAAAGAAGATTTGGTCCATATATACAATGGAGCATTATGCCCCCATGAGAAAGGATGAATACCCAACTTTTGTATCAACATGGACGGGACTGGAGGAGATTATACTGAGTAAAATAAGACAAGCAAAGAGAATCAATCATCATATGGTTTCACTCACTTGTGGAGCATAAGGAATAACACAGAGGGCATTGGGAGAAGGAGAGCAGAAGTGAGTTGGGGGAAATTGGAGGGGGAGACGAACCATGAGAGATTGTGGACTCTGAGAAACAAACTGAGGGGTTTGGAGGGGGAGGGAGTGGGGGGTTGGGTGAGCCTGGTGGTGGGTATTAAGGAGGACACATATTGCATGGAGCACTGGGTGTGATGCATAAACAATGAATCTTGGAACACTGAAAAAATAAAATAAAATTTAATTAAAAAAGAAAGAAAGAAACGCTCATTAAGGGGACACCTGGGTGGCTCAGTCAGTTAAGTGTCTGCATTTGGCTCAGGTCATAATGCCAGGACCTTGGGATCGAGCCCTGCATTGGGCTCCCTGCTCAGCTGAGAGTCTCCTTCTCTCTCTGATCCCTCCTTCTCTCTCTTCTCTCTCTGCTCCACCCCGGCCATGCACTTGCTCTGTCTCACATAAATAAATAAAATCTTTAAAATAAAAAAATAATTAAAAAAAAGAAAGTCTAGAGGTTGACTAGTAAAGAGTAGATATGCTGGCAGTTGGTTGGGAATCAAGGGTAAATGCATTTTCAGAAACTGGAATAAGTACTGGGAATATCTGAAGAGAGCTGCTGCCATGTCATCAGAAAACTGTTAAAAGAACCCAGGAAGGATAAGTTTCATGGGGCAAGTAGTGCTTCAAGCCTTCTAGAACAGAGGTCTGCAAACTTGTTCTGAAAAGAGCCAGATAGGAAATATTTTCAGCTTTGTGGGCCATATAGCCTTTATTCCAATTACTTAAATTGCCCTTGTCACGTGAAAGCAGCCACAGATAATATGCAAGTGAACAGGCATGACTATATTCTATAAAAATGTATTTACAAAAATAGGCAGCCACCACATTTGACTGGCTGGCAATAATTCCCTGACTCCTCTTCTGGAACACCAGCCACAGTAATCATCATCATGACAGTCGTTTTTAATAATTAAATCTTTACTACATGCCAAGCACTGGGCTCAACTCTCTTTTTAACGTACCTTGTGTTCTTATAACACTAGGTGGAATATATCATTATTACCCCTATTTGTCAAAGGAGAAACAGGCTTCTAGAGTTACTTATCTTATTTTCTCATAACACTATACAGTCACACAGATAATCAATGTTGGCCAGAATTTATGCCCAGGCAATTTGGCTCTGGAGATGGAATACTCTTAATCACTGCACTGTCTTGCCTCTTGAGTGGGAGTGGGGTGGGATTCAGACAGAGGCTATTCTAATCACCTATTCATCTCCATCTTGTCCTAAATGGCCACCACCTGAGCAGTGACAAGGTTTTGCTGGCTCCTGACTTACCTTTTATGGTAAGTGTCCATTTACCCTATTTGCTACTATTTACTTTGGCTAGTTTGCATGGCTCAAATACACTTAATTCTTTAATGGCTCCCAATTCCCTGAAAGATCTGGACCCGGCCTAGCCATCCAGTTGGGTACCAAGCTCTCCCTTTTCTCTGCATTCCAACTCACCTACCTTCCTGGAAGAAATGTGTCATATGAAGAAATGAATTGGCATCTGTTTTTCTTCCTTTCTCTCATCTCCCGCCTTTATCTGCCTCAACATCTTGCTGGACCCAAACTCGAGTCTTCACCTGGTTTGATACATGGGTTCCAACTCAAATGAGGGCTTCTAAGACACAATCAAAAATATTACACTCGACCTCATCCCTATCTCTAATTCCTGCTGTGTCTGCTGCTCTAATACATTATCTCTACTTTTTTCTTTCCTTTTTCTTTCTAGATTTGGGATTCTTCATGTCAGTAGGCAAAAATTCTTTGTTGAGTTTTAGTACTCATCTAGCCTAATACCAACCATGGTAAACAAAATGCTTCAGTTGACTTTCGTCTTGAACTAATTGTATTTAATACCATATATGTAAATTAATAATAAAAATACCTACTTTCAGAAATTACTATTTTTTTTTCAGGAATTATGAAAATAGAGGGGCTCCTGGGTGGCTCAGTGGGTTAAGGCCTCTGTCTTCGACTCCGTTCATCATTCCGGGGTCCTGGGATCAAGCCCCACATCAGGCTCTCTGCTTGGCAGGGAGCCTGCTTCCTCCTCTCTCTCTCTCTCTGCCTGCCTCTCTGCCTACTTGTGATCTCTGTCAGGTAAATAAGTAAAATCTTAAAAAAATAATAAATTATGAAAATAGAGCCATTCATAACTTCTGCTCCATTTCAGAGGACTGCTAGTTCAACAGATATTGTGACAATTTTCTTTGATCTGAAATATTTCCAAACCAAGCAACACCTCATACATATTCCACAAACCCAGCTGTCCATCTTTGGAATAAATAACATTTGTTCTTGAAAGAAAGCAAATATGGACAAGAAGATAAGTAATTAAGAATTTATTATAAGGATTCAGCTCTCTCCAAGAAAAATTCTCAGTCCTCAAGATTTTTTGTACACTCTAGACTCACAAATTCTGATCTGGACCTTTGACTTTCCTTCTCAAGAGTCAACAAAAGAAAAGTCCTAACAACATTTGACTATAGATGATATACAGTTTTTCTATGTTAGAATAAGAAGCTATTTAATTTTTCTCTTCAGTTCTGAATAGCTAAAAAATAACTGTTATTTAAATGTATCTATATATTTAAAACAAGCCTTACCTTTGCTACATATTCAGAGGGCTTACAATGATAAACTCTGATTTCTGTAGCCCTTTTAGGAAATGCAGAAAAATGAAAGTAAGAAAGACAAACATTCCTAGATATCACACAGGGAAGGGAGAGGAAGATGCCAGTTCCTGGAAAATGAGGTCTACACAACTACATTGCTTGATTTTTCTTGGAAAGAAACTTTCTCATGCCCATCTTTATCTCCTTGTTTCCAAGCCTCTCTCATACATAAAACAAGAGGTCATTCTGGGGTAATATACATAAGTAAATGTTATGGATATGAAGTCAAGTGTACAAATTAGCAATTATGTAAAAATTAATATCAATAGTGAAAAATAAATTGCACTGTGGAAAAATGAAAACAGTTGTGACATTACTGTAGAAGTTGTGTGGCACTTATCTTTCATTTATTGATGTAGTATTTTAACAATAAATTATAGGAAAGGGCCTTCTCTTCTGAAGATGTTAAATTCATCACAGATTGCTGATTTTGTGGCCCTTGAAACCTGGCTTAAGGCAGGATCTCAAAAAAAAACATTTTGTGAATGATGAACTAAAGAGAGTAGAATCATTTGAACCACCAGAAATAAATGCTTTCAGATTAAAATGAACGGAGACAATAACTTCTCCTTTGGGTTTTGGGATCTTTTGGGGTATTCTACATAATAACTCAATAACCAACGATTTTGAAATAAAGACATTAAGTCCCTTAAAAGCAATGTGTTTTTTCCCCAATGAATATTTTATAGCGAACTTGTTGCAATATGTATAAAAAGAAAATCTTAAAAAAAAAAAAAAGCAATGTTTCTGACTGGCTTCAATATGTGAAAGGGATGAATTAACTGAGATACTTCTTAAAGCCCTCTGGATACCACTGTGATTAACAAAGGAGCCTCCCTAAAGAGATTAATTAATTTAGATAAAATGTTGACTAAAGGTTCATATCCTTTCTTCATGCAATACAGACACATGTCTGAGGAAGAAGAGCCCTTTCTAGGACCTGTCTTGAAGTGAATCCAAGGTTTTTCTCCCTTCTTGAGAGGCAGTAAAAGAAGTACTTCTAGGTTTGAAGAAATATGCATGATTTCCTTTATTTCAAATTATTTTTTTAAATTCTTTTTAATTTTTTTAAATTCATTTGAGAGAGAGAGAGTGAGAGCCCAAGTAGGGGGGAGGGGTAGAGGGAGAGGTAGATGCAGACTCCCCACTAAGCAGGGAATGCAACCTGGGCTTGATCCCAGGACTCTGAGATCATGACCTGAGCCAAAGGCAGATGCTTAACTGACTGAGAGCCACTCAGACTCCCCTTGAATTATTTTATTTTATAAATTTTCAGACGTATAGCAAAGTTAAAAATTTTTGCAGTGACCATCCATATACCTACCACCTAGATTCTGTCATTAACTTTTTACTATACTTACTTTACTACATATCTATCTATCTAGGCATGTGTGGATCAATCCATCAATCTATCTTATGGTTTAATGTAATTTGAAATTCAGCATGCATATCTTTAACAAGAGTTTAAGTTTTTTATTGTTTTCCTCCTTTTGAGATAAAATTTACACATAGTGAAATGTAATGATCTTAAGTGAATATCCACTGAGTTTTAACAAATGCATACATTGTAATATTTTGAACGCTATCAGGATGTAAAACACCACATCACTCCAAAAAGCTTTCATACTCTCTCTCTAATCAATACTCATACTTTCTAAACTTGAGATATATATTGTTCTGATTTTCTCTCATCAGAGATTATTTCCTTTTCTAGAAATTCATATTGTCTTGCCTTTGCTAAGAATGTATGTTAATTGAATAATAAAATAGGTGCTCTGTTTTGTATGATCTCTTACACTCAGCATAATGGTTATAATGGTTTTAGAAATTGACCATATATTTGCATGTAACAATATTTTCCCCTTTTTATTATTGAGTAGTGTATTCCATTATATAAATACACCACAGTTTATTTATCCATTTTTCCAATGAACATCACAGCCATTTCCAGTGTGGGCTATAATGCATAATACCGCTTTGAACATGCATGTATAACTCATTATGCGGATCTTTATTTTCATTTGCTGGGTAAAAAAATTGAATTTCTTGGGTAAGATGTTAAATTTTATAGGAAACTGCTAGATTTATTTCTAAATTGATTCTTCCATTCTATATTCCCACCAATAATTTACGCAAGTTCCATTTGTTCCATATCCTCGCTGACATTTGGTATTGTCAATCCTTTTAACTTACAATTAGACATCTGCATATAAAAGATTAATTTAGGCCTTACTTCACACCAGATAACAATTAACTCAAAATAGGTCACAGACTTCAATCTTATTGCAAAAACTATAAAACTATAGGAAAAAAAATAGAAGAAAAACTTTGTGACCTTGTGTTAGGCAAAGATTTCTTAGGTCCAACAACAAAGGCATGATCCATAAAAGGAAAAAATAACAAAACTGGACTTCATTAAACTCAAAAAGTTTTCTGCTTCAACAGATATCACTAAGTAAATGAATGAATAAGCCCCAGATTTGGAGAAAATATTTGCAAATAATGCATCTGATAAAGGACTTGTATCCAGAATATATAAAGAACACTAATGACTCTTACTATTTTAAGAAGGCAAGTGACCCTATTTAAGAATTGGTAATGGAGGGGCTCCTGGGTGGCTCAGTGGGTTAAGCCTCTGCCTTCAACTCAGGTCATGATCTCAGGGTCCTGGGATCGAGCCCCGCATCAGGCTCTCTGCTCAGCAGGGAGCCTATTTCCCCCTCTCTCTCTCTCTGCTGCTCTGCCTACTTGTGATCTCTCTGTCAAATAAATAAATAAAAATCTTAAAAAAAAAAAAAGAATTGTAATGGACTTGGATAAATATTGCTCTAAAGAAGATATACAATGGCAGACAAGCACATGAAAAGATGCTCAATGCCATCCGTCATGAGAGAAATGCATATCAGAATCATCAGATACCCCCTGGATGGCTATAGTAAAAAGGACAGAAAACAAGTATTGTGAAGGATGTGGAAAAACTAGAACAGTGCTTGTAGGAATGTAAATGGTACAACCACTTTAGAAAATAGTTTGGCATCTTCTTAAAATGTTAAACATAATTATACCATGCAACCCAGCATGGTATACCATGCAACTCCTAGGAATGAAAGCATATGTGTAACAGACTTGCACATAAACATTCATATTAGAAATAGCCAAAATGTGGAAACACCCAACTGGTGACTAGATTAAAAATGTAAGGTATATAGTATTCAACAAACTGCTCATCGTGTAGGTACAATATAGATGAACCTCAAAAACAGTATGTTTTGTAAAAGAAGCTAAGGACAAAAGGCCATATATTGTATAATTCCGTTTATACCAAATGGCCAGAAAAGGCACATCTACAGAGACGGAAAGTAGACTAGTGGTTGCCTAGAACTGGGGGTGGGAATAAAAAAATGACTAAAAATTGGCATGAGGAATATCTTTGAGCTGATCAAAATATTCTAAAATTGGTTTTGATGGTAGCTGCAAAATTCTGTAAGTTTACTAAAAATTATTGAGGTTTACACTTAAAATGAGTGAATTTTATGGTATGTAAATTATACTTCAATAAAGCTGTTTTAAAAAAATGTTTCCACAAAGAAAACTGCAGGCCCAGATGGCTTTCCTGTGAATTCAACCAAAAATTTGAGAAAGAAATATCACCAAATATTATAAAAACTCTTAGGAAGAATAGAAACATAGGAAATATTTCCCAAATAATGTTTTTATAGGCCAGCAGATGTTTTATACCAACCCAAAAAAATGGTACGAGAAGTGAAAACTGCAAACCAATTATTTCTTCATGAACATGGACACAAAATTCCCAAACCAAAAATCAGCAAAGTGACTCTTAACATTATGCATAAATAATAATATATCACAATGTAGATGGGCTTAGGTTGAGTAATAACTGAAAATCATTCCATATTCCTGAGAATACAAAAGAAAATAATAATAAAATTAAATAATCTTTCGTGATAAAGGAAGAAAGACCTCTCAGCAAACCCGTAATCAAAGAAAGTTAACTTAATCCTTTAAAGGATATCTATAAATACCTTATAGCAAACCTGGTACTTAATGGCAAAACACTGAAAGCTAAGCACCTGAGATTAGGAATGAAATGAGGATGTCTGTTATTACCTTTTCTATAAATGTTGCTCTAGAGATCGTTGCTGTTGACATTAAGCAAGAATAGAAATAAAAGATACAACTAAAGGTACAAATGAAGGAAGATTAGAAAGTTGTCATTATTTACAAATGGTTGGCTATGTAGAAAAACCCAAAGAATGTAGAGTTAAAGACTAGGATTAATTCATGAATTTAACAAGAACACTGAATAAAAATCAGTTTTATAACAAGCCTCAATTGTATGTCATTATGCTGGTAGCTAACAATTGGAAGATGAATTGTAAAGTTGCTATTTATAATAGTAAAGAGTTTGAGGCACCCTGTGTAACGGCAAGGAAAAACAGCAGAACAGAATCAGATTTAACAGGACTTCAGATATCAAAATGATCCAATGAACATTATAAAACAACTGTACTTCTAAATTTAAAAAAAAGTAAAGACTTAAAATATAAGCAAGGAGTAAAGACTGCAAAATGACTAAGGAAATATGACAAAGAAACAAATATGTATTCTAGCAATTTTAAAATGGATATAAGGGGGCGCCTGGGTGGCTCAGTGGGTTAAAGCCTCTGCCTTCGGCTCAGGTCATGATCTCAGGGTCCTGGGATCGAGCCCCGCATCGGGCTCTCTGCTCAGCAGGGAGCCTGCTTCTCCGTCTCTCTCTGCCTGCCTCTCTGCCTACTTGTGATCTCTGTCTGTCAAATAAATAAATAAAATCTTTAAAAAAAAATAAAATGTATATAAGAATTTGAAAGGCTAAATTAAAGAGCAGATCAAATGGCTGAAGAGAGATTTCATGTACAAGGAGATGGATAGGCTCATTTTCTAAAATGTAAGATAAAGAAATAAGGTTATGGGGCACCTGGTGACTCAGTTAAGCGTCCAACTGTAGATTTCTGCTCAGGTCATGATCTCCAGATATCGAGATCAAGCCCCACCTTGGGCTCAGAGCTCAGTGGGAAGTCTGCTTGAGATTCTTTGTCTCCCTCTCCCCTAAAATAAATACATAAATCTTAAAAAAAAAAGTGATCAAAAATATTACAAATAAATGAAAAGACACGGGAACAGGATGGGGAATTGTAGGGTGGGGGAGTGTAACTTTTTTTTTATTAGATTTTATTTATTTATTTTAGAGAGATATAGTGTGAGTGTGAGTGAGGGGAGGGGCAAAGGCAGAGGGAGAGAGAGATCCTAAGCCAACTTGAGCTGAGTGTGGAGCCTGATATGGAGATCATCCCAGGACCCCAAGATCATGACCTGAGCTGAAATCAAGCATCAAGACACTCAACTGACTGAACTACCCAGGCACCCTGGAGTGTAAATTTTGAAGAGATGATGCCTAGAACATTTTTGGAATACTTCAAAGACACTAAAACTCAGGTATGGATATAGATGAATGTTATAGAAATATTTTTGGGTGAAATTAAAAAAAATCACAAATAAATACATACAGTTTGATTGCATATAAATCAACTTAAAAGCATGCAGAACTAAATAATATAATGTTTAGGGACCCCAGAGATTATATAAGTATGGAGAAGAGCAAGAAAATGGTAAATGACAACCAGGATGGTCATTACCTCTGGGTAATGAGAGAAAGGAGATGGGAACCATCCACAAAGTTTTAAGGGGATGGGTAATGGTTTAGATGTGAAGCTAGGTTATGGGTACATAGGTATTTGCTTTGTTATTTATCTTATGCCCTTTTCAAATGGAGGGGCAGCTTTAGGCAGTTCACAGCAAAGGAAATAGAAACTTCTTTTAAATATGAATGCAGAGTCCGTATCACTCCATGTACAAAATATAAATTAAAACAATAAGCAAACATTTTTCACCTATTGGACAAAAATTTTAAAATGTGGTAATGTGGCACGGACTAGAATTTAGAGAAACAGACACACATTGTTGGCCGAAGTGCGGGCTGGTTTAAACACTTCACAGAGCATGTGGTGGTATTGCTCATAATACCATAAAACTTGCACCTCGTAAATGTTCATCAGCAGGTACTGAATGCAACTACGGTGCATTCATCAAATCAAATGCTCTACAGTCATTAAAGGTAACGAAGGACGGCCCCATGTGCTGACAGAGAATGACTTCCAAGGAAAACTACCCAGTGAAAATAACAAGATGTAGAGCAGTGTGGATTTTTTGGTTTGCTGCTATTCATGAGAAAAGAGAAGTCTATGCATTGTATGTCTGGAGAGGCAGGAAGTATTGCCGGAAGGATAGCTACATGAAGAAAAGACAAGTCTGGTAAAAATGGTTAAGTCTGGGGAGAAGTGAAACAACGGTCCTAGGCTGTACTTTCTTTCCACTCTCATCCTTTTTTTTTAACCTCCTGTATTTTTTATCACATGCAAAAATGCAAAGAAGCCATTTGTATACAATGATTCATATGTGTGGAGGGGTTCAACGTGATGACAATATGGGAAGCTGTCATGTTGTCCATGTCACTGCAATGAGTCCCTCTATATTAAGAGTGTATTTATAACTAAAGCAATAATTTAAAATCTCTTAAAATGAGTTTTTGTTTTATTTTGCACTACTCAAGTGTTGTCATCAGGAAGAAAAATCTATTGCATGAAATTTCTGGGGCTGTCTGGGTTTATCTTGCTCAGAAATAATGAAAAAAAAATGCTGTCTCAAACATTAAAAAAAATGTTTGCCGAATCTCTCCTTTGAAATCTATAAATATAAAATCAAACAATAGAAATAATTTTAAGATACCTATTTTGGGATCCACTCTCCAAAATCGGGTGTGTTATTTAATTTCACTTTTTATCAGTTGTTCATTTGGGGTCAAACTTTCTGCAGTTCCATAATGGAACTTGCCACTCTATTTTCAGAGGCGCAGATGGTGGAAAAACGTTTCACAAGTAAACCATTTTATTTGAGTGGAACTGAATTAGCTTTTCCAACCCACAATTTCCAAATACGATGTCAGAAATGAAATACACCCTTCTACACCCTAGTGGTGTGGCACTGGGAAAATCATGGCATCCGTTAGAAATAGTCTCCTTCTCTGCAAAGTAAGAATCCCCAATGCCTTTGTTTTATAGTGTTGTGAGATTAAACCCCCGCCACATCCCTCTGAAAGGATGAGCAGGCTCCCTGACACACCTCTGGGTCCCCATCCCTGGCTGCTACCCTCAACATCACTGGTCATCATTTTAAAACACTAATACCTGGACCCACGGAGGCCAATTAAATCAACATCTCTGGCCCCAGGCCCTAGCATCTGCATCTTTCAAAGCTCCTTTGATGCTTCTCATGTACAGCTGGAATTGAGAACCTCAGACTGACTCTGGACCAGAGAGCCTATCATATCTTCCAGCTGTTAAAAACACTGGCATTTGTATTGGTAAGATACCAATAAAGCTGTGAGGATCCACAAGTAAACAGACCAAGCAGTAATTCCTTTGTGGTGGCATTTGGGGTCCTCATTCATTTTGATTCAAGACACAAGAAGTACCAATGTTAACCTTCATGGATGCCGCCAACCACTTTATCAGCCTCCAGGTGCATGGCCCATAGAAGCGACATGTTAAGAGAAGGCTGGGAAAAGGAGTAAGTAGGGAAAAAGGAACCTGTATTTTAAAAGCAGAAAATCTGTTGTTTTATGTAGCAGAAAAGATAACAGATGAGTATGCCACAGGTTAACCTCTTATTCCCGGTCCCAATCAAGCTCAACCTGACATATTTCTTTCTGTGTCAATCATGGCTACTCTTTAAAATGACTCCAAGCCTCCTAGGGCTTCCCCAAGTCCCTTCCCTCACCCTCTATTTTGTGCACAATAATTTACTACACATGTTTTATTTGACTGTCTATTTGCATTAGAACATGAGCTCCATGAGACAAGTGCTAACATAACAGTTCCTTTTTTTTCTTAAGATTTTATTTATTTATTTGACAGAGAGAGATCACAAGTAGCACAGAGGTAGGCAGAGAGAGAGAGAGGGAAGCAGGCTCCCCGCTGAGCAGACAGCCCGATGCGAGACTCGATCCCAGGACCCTGAGACCATGACCTGAGCCGAAGGCAGCGGCTTAACCCACTGAGCCACCCAGGCGCCCCATCGCAGTTCCTTCCTAAACCATTGAGATTTCTTCCTAAACTCCAAAACAAGAGACCTATCCCTAAGGCAAGAGCTTTCTTATTGTCAAAGGAAAAGAAATTATGTCATGTCTCAAAGTACAGCACAAGAGAAAAAACACAAACTAGAGGAAAGTGAAGTGTTTAGAATCAATAATTTAAAAAAGAAAAAAGTGCTTTCTTCAATAATAGCATTTTCCACACATGAGCCTTTCTTTTCCCCATGTTGGCTTAGTTTGATAAAAAGGCTTGTTTCCAATTCTGCTAGATCATCCACAACGTTTTCTCTGGCCATTCCTTGGAGATCGCTGTTATTCTAACTGGTCTCTAATTCTCTGGTATGGCTCTGGTTCCGTTCTTTAATAATTGGATTCTGCTGGCTGCTTGCTAGCCTTCAGCATTTCCTCCCAAACTAAGTGAACTTGTAACAATGTAAGATAAAGCTTTTCCTCCTTTTATCCTTACTTTCTTTAGAGTCTTACCAAAAATCTTGTTTACTCCTGGGGGTTACAACAAATTATCCTTTCCCTGTTGTTTACAGGACAAATCACATACATGTGTTGTGTAATGTTAAGCAGTTCAACATGCCATTCCATTAGCAGAGGGAGAACCTGCCCTTGCTGCAGGATCCCGGTACTGGGTTTAGCATTTTTGTGAGTGTTTTCAGCTATTGAACTGTGTGTGTGACTTTGGCCAAACAACTTCTCAGTTCTAAATCTCACTTACAAAATGCTAGCCAGGGTCATGTCAATTTCCAACCCCCTCTCTAGTTCATGATTGTTTTATGAAAATAAATGTGCTAAATATAAACCATTTGATAAGCCTGTTAAACTTGGTAAGGTATCCACGGCTCTAATTTTCTCCCACCAGAGCTTGGCAACACACTGTAGGATCGAACCTGCTCTCATCCAGATGCCATCTCCAGCAGGTTGATTTAGAAAGGTTCACTTTCTGTATTAAAACATCTGCTTTAGTCTAAACCTAAATTTTCCTATCATATCCAATGTAGAGCTTTTTGCCTGTTCCCCAAGCGCAAGTCTGACCTAAGGTCTGAAGAGAAGTGAGGAGGGGGAAACCAAACCAACTTTTCTGCAAGCTGATGTTCTCTGCCAGCCTACAACCGTCCTGACCGGCTTCCTTTCTGATTGGTCAGCACGCCTGCCTTCCTGCCCCCAATTGTGAAATATTTCAAATATCTATCATCCCTGCCCTTTTCACTGTCCTTTTGTCTCCCACCACTCCTGCTGCCTCTGGCCAGAGTTTGGGGCACTTTCTTGGATAGTAAACGTCTTCTGTCTGTCAGTAAATATCCAAATGATGGCCCTGCTTTGCAGCACAAGAGTTGGCTTTTGGAGACGTCGATGCACAGACCCTTCTCAGTCAAGATCCTTTCAAGATGTCCAAAGCCTGGCTGCCTCTCACCGTGTCCCATGGAAAAAACACAGATCCTGGCTCTTCCAAATGGATGAAGGACAGCCTTACTATGGATCTTCCCTCTTTTTTTGCAATCACTTCCAACAAGCCTTGGGCATTTAGAATTTTTCCAGTGAGAGATGCCAGTCTCTGTGTCCCTCCCCCAAACCACGAGGGACAGTTTTCAAACTTTTTCAAGAATAACTGTGTCTTTCACTCCAGGAAGGGCTAAGAGTTCCATCCCAGTATTCTTCAAGTCACAGAGAAGCAAGTCTGCTTTTTGCAGACACCATAACATTTGTGGAGGGCCCCACTCTCTTGGCCTAGAAAGAGGAAGTACCCTCTCCCCTCGCTAAGGGAGTGAAGGGGGGCTGCCAGTTCTCTTCCAAGGGAAGTTTCCAAATCTACTTTTTTTTCTTTTCTTTTTTTCTTTAATGTCTGACCTTCTCTTACCTAGATGGTGGCTGAATGGGGTTTCCACTTCCAGCCAATCCTGTGGGATTACATTTAGCTCCTTTCTTTTGTATGCTGGAAAACTTTTTTATCCTTTGTACCCTTTACAGCTTTTAGACTTTTGCTGAACTTCCAAGACAACAAAAAAATTCCCATTATGTTATATTTTACCTTATTTTCTCTTGCATGTAATTCTTTTAATGCCTGCAGAATACTTAGGACTTTAGAATTGCTAACTTTATCATTGAACAATCTGGAAAAGTACTAATCTAAGTTTTAGTACATTAGATGTAAAATGAGCTAGTAAGAAATTACCTTCAAGCTCTATTACAAAGCTGTCATCATCAAGACAGTATGGTACTGGCACAAAAACAGACACATAGATCAATGGAACAGAATAGAGAGCCCAGAAATAGACCCTCAACTCTATGGTCAACTAATCTTCGATAAAGCAGGAAAGAATGTCCAATGGAAAAAAGACAGCCTCTTCCATAAATGGTGTTGGGAAAATTGGACAGCCATTTGCAGAAAAATGAAATTGGACCATTTCCTTACACCACACACGAAAATAGATTCAAAATGGATGAAGGACCTCAATGTGAGACAGGAATCCATCAAAATCCTTGAGGAGAACGCAGGCAGCAACCTCTTCGACCTCAGCCGCAGCAACATCTTCCTACGAACATCCCCAAAGGCAAGGGAAGCAAGGGCAAAAATGAACTATTGGGATTTCATCAAGATCAAAAGCTTTTGCACAGCAAAGGAAACAGTCAACAAAACCAAAAGACAACTGACAGAATGGGAGAAGATATTTGCAAACGACATATCAGATAAAGGGCTAGTGTCCAAAATCTATAAAGAACTTATCAAACTCAACACCCAAA
>PISX010024599.1:0-27604 GCA_004024625.1 Mellivora capensis | reverse complement strand
CAAAGAGGTAAAGGATCTGTACTCAAGGAACTACAGAACACTCATGAAAGAAATTGAAGAAGACATAAAAAGATGGAAGATCATTCCATGTTCTTGGATCAGAAGAATAAACATTGTTAAAATGTCTATACTACCTAGAGCAATCTATACTTTTAATGCCATTCCCATCAAAATTCCACTGGTATTTTTCAAAGAGCTGGAGCAAATAATCCTAAAATTTGTATGGAATCAGAAGAGACCCCGAATCGCTAAGGAAATGTTAAAAAACAAAAATAAAACTGGTGGCATCTCATTACCTGATTTCAAGCTTTACTACAAAGCTTTGATCACCAAGACAGCATGGTACTGGCATCAAAACAGACACATAGACCAATGGAACAGAGTAGAAAGCCCAGATATAGACCCTCAACTCTATGGTCAAATAATTTTCGACAAAGCAGGAAAAAATATACACAGGTGCACTCTTGGTGCTATGCTTGGGTCTTCAGGGGTGCTCTGGCTCACGGCATGGAAGTCATCCTCTGTCTCTCACAGTTGCTTTCTTTTGCTGGGTGTAAGTTGAATTTGCTGTGAGTGAACATATTCTCTCTCTGGCTGTGAAGAATATATATATTTTATACATACACATTCATAATCATATGCCAGTTTGGTGATGACCAGGTCTGGCTGTTTTCTTTCCAAGTGGCGGTAGTCCCGCTCTTAGAGGTGAGCAAAGTGGACTGTCCTTTGGGACTAATGGTCACATGCAGGGGTGCATACAGAGCTCCACTGAGACCCCTGGGGAAAGCCCTCACTTCTCCCACAATCTCTGTGCCCCTTCAGCCTCAAGGCAGAGACTGAATATCTCAGTTTTATATCAGCTCTTTAGAGCAGGGAGGACTAACCTGTCAAAGTCCACCTTCCTCTAGGTCCACACATTTCTGTGGGCCATGCTCTTTCCAAGGTCTGCCCCTGCTTTCCACTCACACACAGCCAGACCTCTGGCTCTCTCCCAGCCTGGGGGAAACAAGCCCATCAGTTTTTTCTGTTCATATGTCCTCATCACCCAAGCCTGGCTAATGTTCACTTGCCCATAGTCCCACGGAGAGAAGCAGACACACTGAAATTGAACTTGGAGAGGAAGGGAATGATGTTTGGATCATCTTGGTTCCAGAATACTCCTTACACCATCTGCAATCCTTCTGAAGAGACCTGTACTCAAATTAACATTCTTCTTTTTCAAGTCACTTTGTTTCAAAAAATGCTGCCAAGGATGAGACCCAATGCTGCAAGTTGAGGACACAACAGTGAATAACTCAGACATGAATCTATCCTTCCAGAAACATGTACTCCAGAGGGGAAGTGATTTATTGACATGACCCAGAGACATAACTGTAGAGTGTTATGAAGGGGTATATAAAGGGTACGGTGGAATGGTGGTGAGTCCTAGCCCACAGGTCTGCCCTCGATACCCACATAGTTGTCACAACAGAATCTGCCATGTTAGTTGTACCATAAAAGTGTCTGTTTCCTTCTCTTTCATCCTTGGACAGTGCATGACAAGTGGATCTGAAGAAAGGTGGCCAGGATGATGGAGAATCTAAAGGGAGGCAGTTGAGATCACTGGTAACTCCCAGTTGCAGACTCCAGGGAGGGCGGTACAAGATGGCTTTCCTCAGTCACCAAGTGGCTGCCTCTGGGAGGGGAATTCAGGATCCTCTAGGAATCCCCTGGGAGGAGAAACCGGAAGAGCTAAGTGAAGAAAGCACAGAGAGGGGTCAGTACTGCACAGACCCTCAGCAGAGCAGGACTCGGGAATGGTGTGTGTTCTCTAGCAATGGAAGGGGCCATCTGGGAAAGTAGTGAGACCCTCATCATTAGGAAGGTTCCAGTACTGACCCATCTGTGCACTCAAGAAGCACCTGGCATAGCAGATGGGGTAGGGGTAAAGTCAGGTGGGACTGGGATGGAGAATTCCACCTAGGAATTTAGTGTCTGAGAGGAAGGAGCATTGGGAGGAGGGAAAAATAGGTGGGAGATGTGAGAAGTGAGGCCATGGTTTGCTGTGTCTCCTTCAAGGAGAAGTCAGCAAAGAATGGAGTTCTTTGTTCACTTCTCTCTCGTCAAATCCTAGATGACATCTCTGGTTCCTAAGATTGAATACAGCCATGATTTTTTTTTCCTTCCAAATTTCTCTTTCTTCTGGTTTCCTCTCTTTACTGCCAACAGTAAAGCAACAATAAAAAAGAGAGCCTTCCCTTCCTTATCTCTGCTCAAAACCTTCAGTGCTGAAGCATACGCTATGTTATAAATACATTCATTTATGTAAGCTTTGTTTAATTTGCTCATACTTTCTACTTTTAGAAACATGCCTGTCACCAAGCAGGTGCTCAATAAATATTTGGTGATTGAATTGGTACGTTCCAGCCCATAATAGTTTGTCATATGTATTAACATATGTCTGAGCAGTAACACTGGGCAGGGGATCTCAACAGAGGAAACACTGAAGCCACATGGCATAGAATCCGTCTCTTCAGTCAGATTACAATGTAGCTGGCCGATAAAATTTGGGAGGTTCCTGATGTGTTTTGTATATATACATCAAGTAACATTAGACTTTAAGCATTAGGCATTTAACTCCTCTCTGCGTGTCACCTCATACAGTATTTTCCTTAGAGTAGGCTGCCACCTACTGGACTCAGGGCCACTTTCTAAGGCTTCCCATCTTGCCTGTACTTAACAGAAGGGTTTTTGGTGGGTTTTTGTTTTGTTTGGTTTGTTTTTTTGTTTTTTTTGGGTTTTTTTGGTTACATTAATATTAGCCTAATTGTAGGTTGAAACAGTTGTATAACTCCTCTGATAGCTTCAACATTTTATTCCATGGTGTGTCTTCAATTTCAGGACACAATTTAGGGCTTAATGATTTTGGAGGCTCGACAGCAAAACTCGTTTAAATTTTTTGTTTCCTGTTTTCCCTGATCTGGTGGAAAAGCCACTACAACAAGAGTCGGAATTCTTGGGTCCTAGTCTCATCCCTGCAAACTGAGTAAATCCCACCCTCTGTTTCTTCATTTTTTTCACTGAAGGACTTAATTGCATCTGCCGTTTCTAAAGGCAGCCTGGGGCAGCCCATCAACGAGCTGTATAGAAAACTCAACTGGGAAGAAATAGTTAAAATACAAATTCCCTGGGCCCAGTCCCAGGATTTCTCAAAGAATCACAGAACTAACAGGTTTCTTTCCCTGGATTATAGCTTTAAAAGGGGGACTTGGTCAACGGGGGGGAGGGGGGGAGAAGAAGAAAGAAAGAAAAAAAGCAAAGGGTGCCACCTAGTGTCCATGAGAGTCAATACAGTCTCACTCCCAGGATGAACTGGATATAGCAGTGGCTGACACTTTGTGCTTTTTATGTTGCTACCTCCAATATGGACATATTGACACTTTCACTTGTCAGCATCTACATTTATAAAGACAAACCGAATTTGCATTTAATTAGGAAAGTCAATGCTGTATTGAGGTAAGCAGACGTTATCCCGTCAATTCACTTGGAATAATTGGTGTGATCTCTCTTTTGATCTATGAGTTGGCCTTTTTCTGAAAGTGTGCCTGAAATCATACACAACCGCCTGAGTCTAGCTTTCTGCTCATACCTATCTTTGCACACAACTCTGGGAAGACCAGCGTGAAGGACTGAAAAGGCAGGACTTGTGTAGAGGAAAATTGCAGTTTCTAACTACCCGTTCTTACTGAGACCGCTACGGAATTTCACAGTGTTTTGCTCCACCCACCCTGGATTTTCTATCCTTAGGTCCTGACTGCCCACAGAAAGTGAACGCTATCAGGTTCCTAGGGAAGGAGACAAGCTTTCACACCCCACCGCCTCTCGCCCTACTGTGCTCCAGAGCCTTGCTTCCCACAGTGCTGGTCATGGGCCAGCAGCTTCCCCATCACTGGGAACTTGTTAGATGCAGACCTCAGGCCCACCCTAGACCTGCTGAATCAGAATCTGCATTTGAACAAGTCTTCCGGGAGAGGTGTGTGCAGGATAAACCTTAAGCCCCATCTTGTAGGACACAAAGGTTTTAGCCAGAGAGAGCTCACTGATTCCCTTCCTAAAGAGCTGCTTCCCTTGCTGTGTTCCCGGGAACATACACTGGTCTGGAAGGATGAGCCCTCAGCCGATCTGGATTTGGCATCAGAATCTGCCATTTCCTGGCCATATGACATGGGGAAGCCCTTTGATCTCTCTCTCTCTGCCTCTAGTTCCCCCATGGAAACGTGGGAGCTCTCGTACATACCGCAAGAGATGGGAAGGGCTGACCTGTGGGAAGTGCTGACCTAATGCTTGTCTCATTGTCTGTCCTTGATAAATATTGCTTTCTTTCTCTACTTATCCAGCCTGGCTTCAGTTGAACGTGTCCTTGAGGCTAGTCTCATCACTACTTTGCCTGGCGAGTGAGCCAGCCACGTGAGTGAGCATCGTGGATGTCTCCCCAGCCTTGCAACCTCGGTCCCAGATTCCAGACTACTCCCCAGCCCACGTCTTCCCCAAATTCCTCACTCACACAATTGCGAGCAAAATAAAACAGTTGCTTTGATGCAGCAACAGTAATTAGAACACACTTTAGAATTTCTTCATTCCTTTAACAAAGGACCCCTGCTAGGAGTCCAAAAAGTATGACTTATTGGCCAAATCTAGCCTGCCATCTGGTTTTTTTTTGGGGGGGGGGGTAGGCAGGACTGGTTATCATTGTTGTTTAACAGACCTTATTATTATTCTAGCATTTTTAGGTTGACAGCAAAAGTGAGCTGAAGGAACAGAGAATTCTCTTACATACCATTCCCCTCATGTACACACAGCCTCCCCCAACGATCAGCATCCCCCCACCAGAGGGGTAGTTTTGGTCCAGTCCACGAACCAGCACTGGCAGGCTCTTGCCACCGCAAATCCATACTTTACATTAGGGTTCACGCTCAGTGTTGCAGATTCTATGGATTTTTGACAAACATCCACTGACGTGTATCCAGCATTATTGTATCATATAGAATAATTCCACTACCCCAAACTTCTCTCCATTCCATCCATTCATTACCTCTACTTCCCCAACCTCTGGCAACCACTGGTCCTTCTACCATCCCCATTGTCTGGCCTTTGCCAGAATGTCATGTAGTTGGAATCCTGTGTAGCCTTTTCAGGCTGCCTTCTTTCATTAGTAATGTGCATTTAAGGTCCCTCCATGTTTCTCATGGTTTGATAGCTCACTTCTTTTTAGTCCTAAATAATACTCTGTTGCTGGACTGTACCAGTTTATCCACTCGCCTATTGGAGGCCATCTTTGTTGACTCCAAGTTTTGGTAATTATTAAAATCAAAGCTGCCATGAATTTTCATGTGCAGGTTTTTATGTAAACATATGTTTTCAACTCATTTGGGTAAATATGAAAGAGCACAATTCTTGGATCATGTAAAAGTATATTTAGTTTTATAGGAAACTACCAAATTGTCTTCCAATGTGGTTATACTGTGTAGCATTCCCACCAGCAATGAATGAGAGGTTTCCTGTCACTCCACATCCCTGCCAGCATTTGGTGGTGTCGGTATTTTGGATTTTTCTCCTTCTAATAGGTATAGAGTGGTATCTCATTGCTTTAATTCTCAATTCCCTAGTGACACGTGATGCCAAGCATTTTTTTTAAAAGCGTTTATTTATTTATTTGACAGAGATCACAGTAGGCAGAAAGGCAGGGCAGGGGGGAGCAGGCTCCCTGCTGAGCAGAGAGCCCAATTCGGGGCTCGATCCCAGGACCCTGAGATCATGACCTGAGCTGAAGGCAGAGGATTTAACCCACTGACCCACCCAGGCGCCCCATGCTGAGCATTTTTTTATATGCTTCTTTCCCATCTGTGTTGTATAAGTATCTTCCATCCTGAGGTGTCTGTTAAGATCTGTGGCCCATTTTTTAATTGGGTTGTTTTCTTGTTGAATTTTAAGGGGTTTTTGTCTTTGTTTTTTGTTTTATGTTCTGGCTAAGAGTTCTTAATCAGATGTGTCTTTTGCCGCTATTTTCTCCCATTCTGTGGCTTATCTTCCCTTTCTCTTGACAGTGTCTTTCAAAGAGCAGAAGTTTTTCATTGTAGGGACGTCCAGCTTATCAATTATTTCTTATCAATTATTTCTTTCATTGGTGGTGTGTCTAAAAAGCCATCATCATACTCGAGGTGGTGTAGGATTTTCCTTTGTTATCTTCTAGGAATCTCATAGATTTGCGTTTTTATGTTTAGGTCTATGTACCTTCTGAATTAATTTTTATGAAGGGTATAAGTCTGTGTCTAGTTTCTTCTCTCTCTCTCTCTCTTTTTTTTTTTTTGCATACAGATGTCCAATTGAGCACCATTTGTTGAAGTGACTACCTTTGCTTCCTTGTATTGCCTTTTGTCAAAGATCAGTGACTGTATTTTAGGGAGTCTATTTCTGGGCTTTCTCTTCTGTTCCACTGATTTATCTTTTTTTTTTTCCTTTGGCAATACCACACTGTCTCGTGTCTTGATTGCTATAACATTATGGTAAGTTTTGAACTCAGGCAGTGCTAATTCTCCAACTCTGTTCTCCTCCTGCAAATTGTTGACTGTTCTATTTTTTGCTTTTTTGACTCTCCATGTAAACTTCAGAAGCAGTTTGTCAATATCCACAAAACAACTTGCTGGGATAATTTTGATTGTGATGGCACTGAATCTATAGATTAAGTTGGGAAGAATAGACATCTTAACAATATTGAGTTTTCCCATCCATGAACATGGAATATTTCTCTATTTATCCTTCTGGTTTTTTTCATCAGACATTTCCTCAAATATGTTTAGTAAATATTTTGTTAGATTTATACCTAAGCTATGCCTGCTGAGATTTATACCTTTCATTTTAGGAGATGGCAGTGTAAGTGGTATTGTATTTTTAATCTTAAATTCCATTTATTTATTGCAGGTATATAGGAAAGTGATCAAATTTGTTTAATAACGTTGCACCCTGCAACCTTGCTGTAATCCTTTATTCCAGGAATTTTTTTATTGTTGTTGATTTTTTTGGATCTTCTGCATAGACAATCATGTCATCTGTGAACAAAGATGGTTTTATCTCTTTCTTCCCAGTTTACCTTTTATTTCCTTTTTAGCTTATTGCATTAACTAGGACTTCCAGTAAGATATCCAGGAAATCCTTGCCTTGTTTCTGATCCCAGCAGGAAAGCTTTTATTTTCTCACCATTAAGTAGGAAGTTAGCTTTAGATTTTCTATAGACATCCTTTACCAACTTGAGGAAGTTCTTCCTATTTTTAGTTTGCTGATTTTTTATTATGAATGGGAGTTGGATCTTACCAAATACTTTTTCTGCATCTGTTGATGTGATCATGGGATTTTTCTTCTTTAGCCTGTTGATGCGGTGGATTACAGTAGTTGTTGAATGTTGAACCAGCCTTCCATACCTGGGATAAACCTGTAGCCATGGTATTTAATTCCCTTCATACATTGTTGGATTCAATTTGCTAATATTTTCTTAAGGATTTTTGCATCTATGTTCATGGAAGATACCAGTCTCTATTTTTCTTTCCAGATTCCATCATTGTCTGATTTTGGTATTTGAACAATGCCAGCCTCATAGAACGGATCAGGAAGTAGTCCTTTTGTTTCTATCATCTAGAAAAGATTGTAGAGAATTGATATAGGGGCGCCTGGGTGGCTCAGTGGGTTAAGCCTCTGTCTTCGGCTCAGGTCATGATCTCAGGGTCCTGGGATCAAGCCCTACATTGGCTCTCTGCGAGCCTGCTTCCTCTTCTCTGCCTGCCTCTCTGCCTAGTTGTGATCTATCTCTCTCTCTCTCTGTCAAATAAATAAATAAAATCTTTAAAAAAAAAAGAATTGATATAATACATTCCTTAAATGTTAGTCTTGGGAAGGGAAAAAGAAATCATTTGGTCTCTGCTAAAATTCTTTCTCTTGAAGGCAAGACTTGTTAAGAAGAGTGCTCTGGCATATTCCAAAGTGGCTCCTTTCCCTCCTCCCTCTGCTGGAAGCACGGGGCCATATTTCCCATACTCACAGTGAGAACCACCTGGAGGTAAAACACATAAAAGTGGGGACCCCCCCCCCCCACCTTACAAAGTTTTTAACTCTGGGATGTATCTAGACTGAGTCTCCAGGAACTGGTCAATTACAGGTCAGGTTTTCCCATCCTGGTACTTGTTTCAGAGCGAGTTTCTGCTCTGATTGGTTGCAATTCTCTGGATCTGCCTGCGTCTCCAACTTTGGGGCAACAGTCTGCCCCGTGACCTCACTTCTCCGACGGAGCTCGGGAGACTTGTCGATTTTTCAGTATGTACATCTTGTTCACCTGTTGTTCGGACTGAGGGGCAGCTTCCAAGCTTCTTAGATGCTGGACCAGAATCCAGAAGTCTGGGTTTTGTAAATACAGTTTTACTGGAGCGGAACCACACCCTTTCAGTTCCATACTTTCTATGGCTCTTTCAGTACACACCGCAAAGACCGTCTGGCCCACAGCGGCCCGGATACTGACTGTGCGGACATTTACAGAAAGACCTTGCTGACCCCTCTTCTAGATGACAGGGGTCAGATAATATGTAAAATAAAAGTCCTGGTTTTGTGGAATTTATAATTGAGTGAGGGAGAGATGGTAAGTGCCAGGAGGAAGAATAAAGAATGGGACAACAAGGGACCAGGAGAGTAATCGGCAGAGTGGTAGGGGAAGATAAGGTGACATTTCTGCAGAGATGGGAATGGGTGAGGGCCCAGGTCGGGGGGAGTGGGGCGATGTGCGTCCAGACAGAGACGACAGCTGTTCAGTTGGGGTGTGCTCAGAGAGGCAGCTGGCCTGTGGTGCAGTGAGAGCCAGGAGCCCCGGGTAGGAGCTGAGGGCAGGCCTCCCTGGGAACTTTGGATTTGGATGTCTGCTGTCCACTGTGTTTCAGGGTTTAAATAAGGCATTCCAATGAGGCATTTTCCTTAAAGGACCAGACAGCTTTTGCCTGAGGGGTTAGTAGTGGTGGCAGAATGACATTGTTCATACTCGTTTAAAGAATTTAAAAAGGACCGGGCTGTCTCCGGTAGCATTCCCTGGAAGGAGACCTTAAAGTGAAGATTTCTTTCTTAAGCAAAGGATTTTCCAAGGAAGTGCTCCCAGGAAAGACTGGTAAGAGGATGTAACAAACAGGCAGAGAGAGAAAGAAAAAAGGAGCTAAGCCAAGGGGCTGCTTGTGGCAGATTTCCAGCCTCAGCCTGCTGCTGTCCGTCTCTGCAGGCAGAGTGGCCCCAACAGTCCGGGGCAGTCCTTCAAAGATCACTTGCAGAAGCCGGCCGTTAGCAGCAAGCAAAGCACAGGGGAGCTGAGGAGGGGACCCATGGGAACAGTAAAAAAGATCCTCTGGATCCCAGCAGATTACCCACAGCATCTGCTACAAAGACCAAAGGGGAATTTACAAAATGAAAGAGGAAATACCTTAGAGTCCTGTAAATATGCCAGCACCTTATATGTGCCTATTTGTAATTGGAATTTCAGGCATATCTCCTGGATTATATTCAGTTAAAGATATGAAACATAATATTCTGCATGCTGCAAACACACTGGGCTATGGAGCTGGCTCTCTGGCCAGGGAGTGGGCCAGTGATTTTGTTTGAGAAAGCCAAAAAAAATACAGCAGAGATAGCCGATAGTGCAGGCCCTGTGTGCTAAGCCACATTCAGAGTCTACCTGGGGCAGCATATAAGGGTGGGGTGTAAAGAGTTTGATTATCTGGAAGGCACAGGCTAACTCTTCCAGTCCTCTGTTAAACCTCCAGACTGGTTAGTCTGGTTCTGAATACATTGAGTGCAAAAACAGTGGTGGGCTTTATTGGCCCACTATACACAATGAGTTTTGGGGTAAAGTAATTTCAGCCTTATTAGCCAGAGACTTTAATAAGATGCCTTTTAAAAAAACATCTTTAACAACTCCAGTTGCTTTTATCCACTCTCAACACCAGGGGGCAGACTTGAGTCTTTGAAATCCGTCCTCTGTGGTTCTTACAAACCAATAACTGGGTCTAATTTAAAAACCCAAAACAAAACAAACCTGCTACACTTAGCTACCTCAAGAAAATTACCATCCTGCATTTTACTTCTTCTACCATCACTTGGTGATTACAAACCTTTTCTAGGCTGGCTTTAAAAGTGTTACTGTCCATCTGTCCTGTCTGGGTTTCTTTCTACTTTATTTGGGACAGGTTTTTTGTTGTTGTTGTTTTTTGTTTTGGTTTGGTTTTTTTTTGGGGGGGGGGCAGTTTTTGAGGATTCATTTGAATTTTAAACATGAAGATATGACTACCTGTGTTAAAGACCAACCAGTTAATATGGGCCATGGTTCCCAAATTCCTAGAATAGAAAATCTGCCCAAACTGGTCATTTTTAATGTGTTCTTGTTTTGCTAGTATCAAACCTTTCCGTAATGCATGCACAGTGGCCACATGAAGAGCCCTGCTGTCCTTACCCCTAATGGCTTTCACTGCTGGTGGCTGATGGTTGGTCTCAGAGCTCAAGGTTGCTGGGTTCAGTTGCCCAGTGCAGTCCCTCACCATAAACACCTGCCTCACAGGGGGAAAGGAATGGTTTGCCTTCTCCATCCTTGTTGGTGTCTTCGTCTGGAAAACAGTGCTTTTATGCCTGTGCTTTGCTCGCAGCTCAGATATGTGGGCACCTGTGCAGGATTAAACTGAGGTGTCTCTGATTCTTTTTTTTTTTAATATTTTTTTTTATTTATTTGAGAGAGAGAGAGAGAGAGAAGGAGAGACGAAGAGGCAGAGGGAGAGGGAGAAGCTGACTCCCCACTGAGCAGGGAGCCCGATGCAGGGCTTGATCCCAAGATTCTTGAGATCATGACTGGAGCTGAAGGCAGCTGCTTAACCAACTGAGCCACCCAATGCCCCACATCTCTGATTCTTGTCAATCTGTTAGGTGACATCCTAGCTCAGTTGCTTAAGGTGGTGCAAAGGGACTTCACCTGCCGGTAACCTTTTCATTGGACTCATTCTTGTGTCTCAGCCCAAAGTCTAACAAGTCAGCTGGCAAATGAGAGCCACAGGTCTGGGCCAGGGGAAGCGCAGGCAGGTAACTTTTCATTCCTGGAGAGACTACAGAGTGTAATTCACCCCCTTCCATGCACCACTCCCCCACCCGTCCCCATCATCATGAGGTCCCCAGTACCCTGTCACAGGAGCCTGGTGTCTGGCTGCAGAAAGAATCCTTTCTCCCATCCTGGGTAGGGGCATTGAGTTCATACTTTCAGATAATGGACATAACTTGGTGACGAGGTATCCATCATTCGCTGAATTTGCAGGTGTTTTGCTTTTCCTGTCTTGAATCTCTTCCGTTACCAGAGTTTTCCTTCCTCCTCCTTCATTCTTGTGTCTGTTACCAGTGACATCAGATGAAGGAGCAGCAGCTGGACAGTTTAATTTATTAGAGTTGTCAGGACCAATCTACCACCGATAACAGAACACGGTGGAAGTGGACTCGTCCAGCAAAGCAGATTTAATCTAAATGATTCAAATAGTGTTTCAGCAGATTCCTATAAATTAATTCATTTTAGACTTCCCCCTATTCATCTTGTTTTAATTTGAGAATATGCACACGTGACATACACATTTCTCTTTCAAAAATACCTTGTCAGGTTTTGTAGAGAAGAGATTTGATATTTAAAATATTTTTCTTCTGATTTTGAAAAGGATATTGAAAATCAAACAGAAAGAAAATCCTGAGGCTCAATGATTGGTTCAGACCCATGCCAGGAAGGAGCCCTTCCACCTCGTGTTCTGGGACCGCCTGGCTGTCCTCTGAGCTTCATGCCTCACTTGATCCCTCCACTGAAACTGGGTTGTGTGGGTTGGACTGGGTCTCTTAACCTTCTCCATACCTCCATTTCCTTATGTCCGATGTGGATATCTTATAGGGTTAGGGAGTGGATTCGTTTGATGGTATTTGTAGAGCCCTTAACACAGCTCCTAGGAGATACAGCTTTGTGGTTTTGTTTTTGTTTGTTTGTTTTTTTAATGTTAGCAATGGGACTGTGCAGGCTAAGATGTGGACTCTGTAGCCAGATGGACTACGTTCAGCTACCCAGCTTTTCTATTTACTGGCCCAGGTCTGTTTCCACATCTGTAAAGTGGGGATTAATGCTAGGACAGAACTCGTGGACTTGTTTGGAAGATTAAATAGAAAAACAGAGATAAAACTTCAGACAGTGCACAGCACATCAAAAGCACTGTAATGTTACCCATCGCTCTAGAAAACAACCTGCATCCAAAAGCTGTTTGGAAACAGAAAGTTGGATTCCAGCCGGTTTGGGCTGACCAGTCTGCAGGAGGCACGTTAGCTGGTCAAGAAGAACAATGTCGAAAGACAGTCCTGAATTGTCCCTGGGGGCAGAAGCCCTGTGTGAGCTGGACACTAGCCAGGAAAAGGCTGAAACCCAGAAGTGCCAGAATGTGCTGATTCTCTGATGAAAGGAGGGCAGAGCTTGAAGCCTTCGGGGAACGAGGTGGCCCAAGAAGCGATTCTCAGAAATAGGGGAAGAAGACAGAAGAGGTGGAGCTGACAGAGATGTGGAAGATGGACCACTACCTCTTCCCCACCGTGTCAAGCTGCCTGCTGCTTACGTGTCCTCCCTTCCCAGCATGAGGCACTTCCTAGGAGAGGCCAAAGGTTGCATGTTTCCCGAGAGCTCCATTTATCCAGACAGCCATTGTGTCCTTGGGCAGATAGCTTGTAGGCGATTTGGCTGCTTCTCTGCCTAGAGGCATCTATGACCTTTGCTCTCCAGGCCAAGGTACCTACCAGCTTGCTAAGGTCTGCAATGCTTCTGTGTCGAAAGGGGTCCCACCCAGCTTCCTGGGTTTTGTGCCAAGACAAAAATGGGGCCAGATAAATCAAATTGGCTTTCCCATGAAAGCCACCTCTGTCTCAACCATCTGTGACTCCAAGGAATAGGAACCAAAACGCCAGACGAATAATGCGTGTTATTTTTGTTTTGTTTGTTGCTTGCTTTGTTTTCTGTCTTGTGTTGCTCTCTGGTTATAAACCAGAGTTAGCAAGTGGGTATTTTCGCCTGTCAACACCTTATGACGTAGACATTCAGGCAAGATGAAGAGTTGGAGCCTTGGATTAAGTTCAAATTATTCCTTAAAAGGAAACCCAACTTCGCTTGATAGCGGGTCCTCCCTGCATTTTGCTCAGATGCTGTGGTCACATTTGACTGATTGAAAACAGCTCTGTCAAATGTTGCATGTAAACCAAGCTTTTTACCGGCTACCAGTCTAGCATGGAAAGTCCTGCAATACATAACAGTGAGAATAGGATGAACCACAAAAGAAACCTTCACATTCTTGGGACCTGAACGCTGAATCAGCCTGAAGCTGTCCATAAAGGTGACGAATGCATGGCAGGTGAGCATCTGTGCTAGTCACATCCCAGACACCAGAAGGCTCTGTTTCCCCTGAGCACAAGTGAGTTAGCCAGGGATAGCCGTGCAGCCATTGGATATTGGAGAAGTTCCAGGCAAGGGCTATGAATTCAGACATTCCTGGATTTTAATCCTGACTTCACTACTTTACTAATCAACTCTGGTGGTAAAAATGCTGTATAACAGCCCCCAGCAGGAATGATTTAGAACAACAAATAGTCTTCTTGCTCACAGGTCTGCAGGTTGGTGGGGCCACTTTACCTCAAGCTTCAGGACAGCTGAAACCGACTATGGGGTTTAGTTTAGGGTTCAAGTTTGCTCTGGATGCTTCTTGGCATGATTCTTGGGTAAGCAACTACCCAGATCACATTCTTTTCATGGAAGATGGCAAGAACTCAAAGAACCAAGCCAAACCAGACAAGCACTAGAAGCCCTTGCTTGTGTCATTGACCAACCTTCCAATGGCCAAAGCAAGACATGTGGCCCAGCTCAGAGTCAATGGAGCAGAGATATATATTGCACATGCTCTACTGGGAGGAACTAAAAAGGCACATGCAAAGAGTGGAGTATCTAATAGTTATAGGGAGGGAGTGAAGAATTGCACAATATTTCAGTCTTTGACAACCCTTAGCAAGCTATAGAATCTTGGATAATCTTGTAACTTTTCTTTTCCATTTGTAACATGATGTTTAATAATACTTGCCCCCTAGGGCTGCTGGGAAATTTAAAAGCAAGAGAGAGGGTAGCACATAGTGAGAGATTCATAAAGGGTGACAAAGTAATCCACACATTCCAATTTGGACACTTTTTTATTTTTTTAAAGATTGATTGATTGATTGATTTGACAGAAATCACAAGTAGGTAGAGAGGCCGGCAGAGAGAGAGGACGAAACAGGCTCCCCACTGAGCAAAGAGCCCAATGCGGGGCTCAATCCCAGGACCCTGGGACCATGACCTGAGCTGAAGGCAGAAGCTTTAACCCACTGAGACACCCAGGCACCCCTGGACACTTTTTCTCTCCTGATGTCCTCCCTTTGCCATCCCACCAGCAGCTCCTCCCTCCCCCAGTTCCTAAATGCTTTTCTCACTTCCAGGACTGATTCAAATTACTATACTTGTGCATGAGGTTAAGGCAATGTGCATATCTTTGCAGACTCTCCCTTGTATTTAGCCTGCAGGAAAGATAGATTGCGATTCAATATTAGCTTTGTGATTATGAAGTCCCCTTTACTAATGAGGCCTCCGAGAGTACACACCGCCACCTCACCTTGCAGCTTACACATGAGAGAGAGCTCTGCAGAGCTGATACTGACCCAGCCTGCCACAGGGGGAATCACCTGCACACACTCTTCATCAGTCAGCGCTGGGTCAGTGAAACTGCCAAATTTTAGGAGAGAAGTTTCTGTGTCCTTGCCCCATGAAAGTAGCAGAATACACAAGCCATGCAGTTGGGAAGACTGTCCAGAGAAAGGAGAAGATAGGCCCTGGAGCCATGCATGTGCCCTAGCCCTTCTCCATCCCCCCATCAGATAAGTCACATCCAGACAAGCGAGTGGGGAAGGCAAGAGAGAACAAAAGCATCATACCAGTGTAAGACCCTCCATGGAAACATGAAACATGAGGACAAGGAAGAAGCTGTTGCCCTCAGAACCTATTTGTTTTTAAGAGAGAGAGCACATATGTGCGAGAGAGCGTGTAAGCAGAGGTAGAGGGAGAGAAAACATATCAAGCAGGCTCCACACCCATCGTGGACCCCATATAGGGCTTAATCTCATGACCCTGAAATCAGGACCTGGGCCGAAATCAGGAGTCAGAACTTCAACCGACTAAGCCACCCAGGAGCACTCCCCTCCAACCCGTTTTGGAAATGAGGACAGCTACTTCCTTGCTGGGAGCTTTCTAGCCAGTGGAGAAATCTGTGGGGTTAGAGTCACTGCCATGATCTAATATAAACAAAGGATCAGTCAGCTCTTATCATAAATAAGGTTGGATAACAAGGCCCGCTGAAGCTAAAGAGCTTCGAACACACGCAAAATTACAAAACAATTGCTGAAAGAAATGAAAGACATAAATAAGTGGAAAGACATCCTGTGTTGATGGATTGGAAGACTGTTAAGATGGCAGTACTTCTCGAAGCAATCCTCAGAACCCGTACACTCCCCATCAAAATCTCAACAGCACTTTTTTGTAGAAATAGAAAAAAAAAAAAAAAACACATCCTAGGGGTGCCTGGGTGGCTCAGTTGGTTAAGCGTCTTACTCTTCATTTCAGCTCAGGTCATGATCTCAGGGTGGTGAGACTGAGCTCCTTGCTGGGCTGTGGAGCCTACTTAAGATTCTCTGTTTCCCTCTGTCCCTCCTGCCATCATCCACTCGCTGTCTCTAAAACAAACAAGAAGGAAATGCATCCTTGTATTCCTGTGGAGTCTGAAGGACCCAGGATAGCCAGAACATTCTTCCAAAGAACAAAGGTGGAGGACTCATATGTTCTGATCTCAAAACTTACTATTAAAGAACAATAAAATCCAAAGCAGTATGGTGCCGGCATAATGATAAGCATCTAGACCAATGGAACAGAATATGGAGCCCAGAAACATGCCCTTACATGTATTACAGTCAAATGATTTTTGATAGGGTGCCAAGACCATGTATCGGAGAAAGGACAATATTTTTAAACAAATGGTTGGGAAAACTGGATATCTGCATACAAAAGACTGAAGTTGGATCCTTACCTTACACAACATGCGGAGGTTAACTCCAAATGAATCAAAGACCAAAACATAAGCAAAAAAAATTAATAACTATAAAACTCTCAGAAGAAAGCACAGGAGAAAAGCTTCATGACATGGATTTAGTCATGATTTCTTGGCTAGGTCACCAAAAGCACAGGCACCAAAAGAAAAAAAAAAAGGACTTTGTCACAATTTAAAACTTTGTACATCAAAAGACACAATCAAGAAAGTGAAAACACAAGCCACAGAATGGGAGAAAATATTTGCAAATCAAATATCTGATAAAGCATTAACATCCAGAATATATAAAGAACTTCCACAGCTCAACAACAAACAACTCAGTTGATTAGTGGGCAAAGGACTAGAGTGGACATTTCTCCAAAGAAGATAAACAAATGGCCAATAAGCACTTGAAAAAACGGTTCAGCATATCTAGTCACTGGGGAAATACAAATCAAAATCATAATGAGATACCACTTCATACCTATTAGGATAGCTCTTAAATAAAGAAAGCTGTAGATAGCTAGATAAATATTTTTTAATGGAAAATAAGTGTTTCAAGGATATGGAGAAATTGGAACCTTCATGCATTGCTCTTGGGAATATAAAATGGTACAACTACTGTGGAAAACAATTCGGGGGTTTCTTAAAAGTTACACATGAGACTGACCACACACTCCTAACAATTCTGCTTATCACTCTATACCCAGGAGAACTGAAAGCAGGGACTCAAATAGATGCTTGTACACCAGTGTTAACAGCATTATTCACAGTGGCCAAAAGGCTATCCATCAACAGATGAATGGATAAACAAAATGTGGTCTATACATATGTTAGACTATTATTCAGCCTTAAAAAGGAAGGAAATTCTGACACCTGCCACAACATGGATGAACTCCGAAAACATGCGAAGTGAAAAAAGCCAGACACAAAAGGCCACGTATCGTATGATTCCACTTATATGGGGGACCAAGAATAGGCAAATTCATAGAGACAGAAAATAGATTAGAGGGGGAGGGGAAGTTATTTCTGAACAAGTACAGTTTCTGTTCAGGATGATGAAAGTTCTGGAAATGCATAGTGGTGGTGGTCGAACAGCAGTGTGTACCTAATGCCACTGGATTATACACATTTAAACGAGTTAAAAAGGTAAATTTAAATCCTGTTTTATCGCCATAGTTTTTTAAAGAGCTTTCAACAATAAGCACTTGTCCCTCACAGTTCTGCAAAGTGGCAATTTGCCTTCGCTCACCTGGCAGCTCTCCTAGTCTCATCTGCTGAGGGAGCTGGGGGCTGCCTGGGCTATGGTGTCTTCAGCTGGAATCCCCTCTCTCTGCTTCCCAAGTCTCTTGCCATTTCCCCAGGCTAGCGCAGACAGCTGGGCAGGGCCTACAACCGCCCAGTTTCCAGAAATGGAGGCTCGAAGAAGCACAGCATAGCTTTGGCTGTGCTCTGTTGGCCAGAGCAAGTCATGTGGTCAAGGCCAGCCTCAGAGGGAAGGGAAACAGACCCTGCAACTCCTCCTGATGGGAGGAGTTGCAGGGTCTCCATGCAAAGGACCCGGATACAGACAGGAGAGGAGAGCTGGCAACTTTTTTGCAGCGATGCCCTGCATTTTGACAGTGTTACTAGAGAATTTGGTGTCATGACACCAAATGGTTTGTGACAGGATAGGCTCATGAATCTAAGAGTTGTTTAGAGTACAGGGGCAGTGCTTATTCTCAGAATTTCAAAGTGTAGGGAAGTATACACAGACTGCACTTAGCGCCCATACTATTCTCTCCCAGACATTAAGTACCTCTCCGATTATTGTTTGCAATCAAGCTAGCTACTTTGCAGATTTAGTGCTTTGTAGGAGCTGTAATTTTTTGGAGAAGCTGAGACATGGAGAGTGTCTTCATGACAGCAGAATCTGGGAGCCTGAAGGGAGCCAAGCAGATCATCTCAGCAGAGAAGGGAACCATAGATCTAGCAAGGTAAAGGCACTTGACAATGGCTTCAGAGCTGCCAACTACAGAACTTGGACTAGACCGCAGATTGCTGAGCTCAAATCCAGTGTTCTCTCTACGACACGATCGTGGTCTTTTCCTTGCGGTATGTAAGTCCCAGCTCAGCCCGTGGAAGAGGAATTTGATTCTTTTCTTGGGGACCTTGCAACTTGGAGTGTGCTCTGCAGACCAGGAGCATCGGCCTCACCTGAGAGCTTGTTAGAAATTCAGAATCTGGGGCGCCTGGGTGGCTCAGTTGGTTAAGCAGCTGCCTTCAGCTCAGGTCATGATTCCAGGGTCCTGGGATCAAGCCCCAGCTCAGGCTCTCTGCTCAGCAGAGAGCCTGCTTCTCTCTCTCTCCCTCTGCCTGCCACTCTGCTTAGTTGTGCTCTCTATCTCTCTGTCAAATAAATAAATAAAATCTTTAAAGAAAAAGAAAGGTCATTCAGCAGGTCTGTGCCCTAAGCCAGACCTGCTGAATGAGAGTCTGCAAATTGATAAGATGCCTAGGGCATTTGCATTCATGGAAGCCAGGAAGATGCATTGTCCCGGGACACTGGTTTTCAATGTTGGCTATTCATTGGAATCAGCTGGGAGAGGTTTAAACATACTCCTGTCTGGGCTCCATCTCAAAGATTCTTATTTATGTGTTCGTGGGTACAGTGTTGGCATATTTCTGACAGCTCCTTGAGCCACTACTTCTCCATAGCCCACCTCTAATATGCTGAGGATACTGGCGGCTTTTTTTCTTTTCAAAGATTTTCTTTATTTGACACAAAGAAAGTGAGCACAAATAGGAGGAGCGGCATGTAGAAGGAGAGGGAGAAGCAGGCTCCCTGCTGAGTAGGAGAGCCCAATGTGGGGCTTGATCCCAGGACTCTGGGATCATGACCTGAGCCCCGGCAGATGCTTCACTGACTGAACCACCCAGGCGCCTGTATTGACTGCTTTTTATTACATTTTCCTTCTGTGCAATAGGCTAGTATTTTCCGAACGAGTGAAAACCACCACCAGAAGACCCTGACTGATGACCATGCTCCCGTAGATTAAGGGATTTACAAACTGCTGACAGTCATTTAAAGGTGTTTTTATAAGGAAGGATGGTTAAACATGGGAACTGTAATTGTGAGGAATTAAAAAAAAAAAAAACAAAAAAACTTTGTTCCCAAAAAAGGATTGGCAGTAATATACAGGGAAATCCCAAATGATAAAAAATGTGGCAAATTATAAATACAATCAAAGATGAAGGACCAGAAAAATATAAATCATGGAAGAGAGAAGAGACCATAAAAAAGAACACAAATCTGCTAACTTCCCACATGAACATAATAGTTAAGCAATGAATTTGATTTTTTTTCAAGTCTCCCCTCCTAGGAATCCAATAGTTACAAAGTTCTTAACTATAGGAAAGGGGAGTGGGAGAAAGTCCTTCCTGCAAGAAAGCAAAGCTTTTCTAACTCTAATTTGTAAAGAAAATGTCCACGAGGTCTTTCTGTAGGGACAGGGAATGACATTAGTGAACTGTGTCTTCAAGAAGGTTCCCAGGGCAAAAGCAGGAGTGGATTTCATATTTCTTGTAGTGTCTTTTTGTTAAATCTGTTCATAATGTGAAAGAATGGGTAGGAAAAGGAAAGATGTTTGAGCCTCTTCTGGGATGTGTGCGTGCGTGTACGTGTGTGCCTGTGTGTGTGTGTGTGTGTGTGTGTGTGTGTCTCCAGCTTCATCTAAGCTATAACTCAGGGAAGGGGAGTTGTAAAATCCCTCTACATCTGTCCAGGGAGCTGGCATCCCACTGAGAGGAGAGAAGTGGATTATTATCTCTCTGTGCTTGTGTAAGGACTCTTGCTGTTCTGTTAATATCCTTGAGTGAGGGAACAAAATTATCCAGTAAACTCTTCTCACACTGTGGCATTCTAGCCTTAAATGTGCCCAGAGCTCCCCTTTATGTTTACCCCAGTCGTCTTTCCCTTTCTGTTTAGGAAGAGTTCCTTTTTTTCTTTTCTTTTCTTTTTTTTTTTTTTTTTGTATATAGAACAAAGAAATGACTCTATTAATCTGGAATTCAAGGGTTAAGGAATATTTTTGTCTTCAATAATACAGATCTATAGATATACATAACACATCTAAATGTGCAAACGATATAGCTCTGTGTCTATGCGCATCTATGAGTGTAGGTCTCATGGAGAATTGACTGACTGTTCAAACTCCCTATTGAATTGAAATCATTTGAGTTGTGAAAAGGGGACCTCGGGCAAATGGTCTACCAGGGCAGCTCAGGCTTCACTGGAAGTTTCATTGAAATGCAAATCCTGACTTAGTAGCTCTGGAGGAAGGGGCTGAGAATCTGTGGCCCTAACAAGCTTCCCGGGGAGTCCCAGGCAGCTGATCTGCAAACACACTTTGAGGAATAAGGGGAGAAGCTCTTCTAGAGTGTGATTCCCAGACTTGGCTGCATGTGGGACTCACCTGCGGAGCTTGAGAAATTAATGTCCCCTGGAGTCACCTCCGGAGATGTAATTGGTGTGGGGAGAGGCCTTGGCTTCACAAGTGTTCATAAACTCCCCCAGGTGACTCCGGCATGTGGCCATGGCTGAGAGCCACTGCCTTTGAAGCCACTCGGTAGAGCAGAGCCTCCCACTGCCTCGGCTGTTAGAAAACCCCACAGTGCATTCTTAAACCTTTCCTTGAGTTTCAAAGAGATAAAAAGCTTTGAAATGTGGATAGTCTTATATCTTGAATAGATGGAAAGATGGCTGGATAGAGATAGAGAGAGATCTTTGAGGGAAAAGAGATCTCATGTTGCAAAAGGAAAGAGAAACCACTTGATTCTGTTCCGTACATGGCTTGTAGAAACCAAAGAAGTGAGGAATTAGTACCTCCCCTGGACAGAACTCAGACTTCCTGGTTTCTCTGGGCAAAGCCAAGTTAGCAGGGAGAGATGCAGTAGGCTCCACCAATGGCAAAGGTGAAGAAATTAAGGATGAAAATGGCCTCCCCACTTGTAAGAGCATTCTTTCCTTGGCACTTGCTAAGTTCCTAGAACATTTAGTGTGCAGTCTTGTATCTTTGATCGGATTTGCCTCCTCTCTGACTTGTTTGCTCACTCAAAACCATACCCCGTAAGATTTGTTCTTCTCCTTCCCTTGGCCCTCCAGTCTTCCAATTCTGCTGCCTTATGCTTACCTCTCAGCCCCTTCATTATGAATTGCCTTCCAGATTAAACTCCATAGTTCATTCACACCGTAGCACATACTACCCTACCTGCCAACACCTGGCAAACACTGATTCTGGGATATATTCATTGTCCCCCCACTTTGCAGAGGCTGCCCTCAGGGTACCATATATATGCTGGAAAAGACAAGCAACCACTTGGCTGAGTGTCACCCTAATGTATTTTAACAAAAGAATAATTTACATAAAAGACAGATCATCAATTTCCAGCTTGCTATATTTTTACATGTGTATGCATTCATGGGATGACCTTGACCCAGATCAAGACAGAGAACATTTCATCACCCAGAAAATTCACTTGGGCCTCTTCCCAGTGACCATCCTTCCCCTGGAGGTAACCATCATCTGTCTGACTTCCATCAATAAAGAGAAATGAGTGACTAACAGCTAGGAATGTTTGGTAAAGCTGACCATAATATTTAATGGACTTGAAGTTTAATGTTTCTGAACCTTTTGGACTATTTAGAGCCCAGGCTTTCTCTACTTTTTTTTTTTTCCATGGGGAAACATAATTTTTTCTTGCCATCGAAGACCCAGTCCATCTCTGAAATATTAAGTGCATAATGACAGTACCAACTTTATACCCTAAAATGTTATTTAAGTGCCTAGCAGTTTTACTTTCAGATTAACAAGTTTCTTAACATTTATTATGCCTTGAAGAGATCCTTTTCATGTTTGTTAAAATTGCTTAAAATGTCAGGTGGAAAAAAAATGTAAGCTTTGGACACTCAAAGGTAAAATTTTGTTTACCAAATTAAAAATAAATATGCCTTGTGCATCTTTATATAGTCTATAAGAAAGAAAAACTTTTGACATTTGGCTTTGCAGAGTAGCCATATTTCAAGAATCGTGTAATTAGTTGGTTTGTTTCTATAGGGGGAGGATAGCAACTGATGGATGTGTAGACTACACATTTTGTTCGCTATTAAATTTTCAAATGTCAGAATCTTGAGCAAATGCGATGTAACAAGATGTTTCCTTTGTTGTGGTGACAGAATTTTGAAGTTGCTGTAAAGGCTAATTATTTCAAAGAGCAATCACCTTGTTTTTCCCCCAATTCCCGTAATTCTGGGATTTAAACATCTTTCCGTAAGAAAGTTTGTTTCTTTATGTTTAATTTTAAAAAGTTTTTTCTTGGGGCGCCTGGGTTGCTCAGTGGGTTAAGCCTCTGCCTTCAGCTCAGGCCATGATCTCAGGGTCCTGGGATTGAGCCCCACATCGGGCTCTCTGCATCTGGCTCTCTGCTCGGCGGGGAGCCTGCTTCCTCCTCTCATTCTCTCTGCCTGCCTCTCTGTCTACTTGTGATCTCTGTCAAATAAATAAATAAAATCTTTTTTTTAAATGTTTTTTCTTTTTATAGAGGGGGCAGAAGAGGAGGGAGAGAGAGCATCTTCAGCAGGCTCCACACCCAGCATGGAGCCCAATGTGGGGCTTGATCTCACAACCCTGAAGTCACAACCTGATTTGAAATCAAGAGTCAGACCCTTAACTGATTGAGGAGCCCAGGTGTCCCAAGAAAGTTTGTTTCTGGAAATATTTCCTATTATCTTGCCTTGGGTGTGCTTACTTTCTTATTGTCTCCCAGAGTGGGTGGAGCTTGCCCCTGTGTGCTTTGCTTCCTCTCCCACACCCTGAGAGGTTAAAGTTGAGGATGTGGATGGGCTCTGCTCTGATTTTCATATATACTGAGAGGCAGTACTCTACCAACTGAGTGACACTGGGCAAATTGTTTGGTCTCTCTGAGCCTCATTTCCCTCCTGTGTACCCAGGGGTAATAATGCCATCTATCTCAGGGTCTTCTGAAGGTTGAATATGGGAAACCACTTCTAATTGTCTCAGCACACAGTGTTTAGGTCAATGTGAGCAACTCGAAGGTGTTTGAAGCCGGTTCATGGAATATCGGCAGTCATTTCATTGATCTCACAAATTATTTAAAGCTCAGATCCTGAATGGAGTGTGCTCAGCACTTGTCCCTGTCATTGTATCTGTGATGCCCACACTGAACAAGAACCCAGCCAACTTGCGTCTCTTATCGCTGTTGCTTGAAAATTCTTTTGACAAAGGATAGGATCTCTTATTCTAGTTGATTAACTTGGCCCACAAACATAATTGCTTCAGGAGTGGATGACCTGTGTTTCATGACCCCTTTCGCCAGAGAAGTGCAGAGTATAAATGAGCCGAGTCCTTTTTTGGTGTGGAGGGACCCTACCCCACTGACACTCGGCTCACCAGGAAACTTTTTTTGTTTTTGTTTTTGGTGCAGCCCATGAATCGATTACTAGAACGGTGCCCCCACCCCTCACCCCACCCCCCCCCAAAAAAAAAGACAGGGACAACTGCTAACAGTCTAGTTCAAGAGTCCACAGACTTTTTCCGTGGAGGGCCATGGGCCACGTGGTTTCTGTCGTGACTGCTCCACTCTGCCTGTTGTGGCCCAGAAGCAGCCACGGATGGTGCACAAGCGTGCGTAGCTTGGTTCCAATAAAAAAGTCTTTACAAAAACAGGCTGGATTGGGCCTACAGACTGTAGCCTGACATCTCCCACTTTAGATCAATGCTGTCCCCTAGAAATATAATGTGAAGCCATATTTAATTTCATATGTTCTATCTGGTAGCCACATTTTTAAAGTTCGTAATATATGTGTTATATATATGTGTTAACATATGATGTTTTAGACTCTGAAAAGAGAGAATAAAACAAATCTTGGAATAGTAAGGGACAGATAACTGAAAATTGCCCAAGTAAACTGCTGTCTAATGGCTTAAGAGTTTTTAAGTGGTAATAGGAAACTGTACAATTGCCAAAATGCCCATTTGGGGCTGATTTTTTAAAAAAGATTTTATTTATTTATTGAGAGTGAGAGAGAGAGAGAGAGAGCATGAGAGGAGAGGGTCAGAGGCAGTGAAGTAGACTCCCCGCCGAGCAAGGAGCCTGATGCAGGACTCGATCCCGGGACTCCAGGATCATAACCTAAGCCAAAGGCAGTTGCTTAACCAACTGAGCCACACAGGTGCCCTTGATTTTTTTTTTTTATGGTCTCTATAAACAGAACCAAAATTCTAACCATGAAGTTATGCCAATTACAAATAATTTTAGTCATAAAAAACCGAAAAGCATCTCAGAGATAAGCCTTGGCCAGGCCCTGTTGGAACTCCATGCTGACTCATCCTTTATGAGCAAAAGCAGGTGTTGAGTGGCTCAGTGAGGCTTAAGAGAAGGCCGTCACCCCAGGAGTCATCTCTAATGAATTTATACTCTTATACATGCTTGTTCTCTGGCCACGTTAAGGATTACCATCCCTACCCATAGGCACACAAGCCTGTCCTCCCCTGGCAGTCTGGTTCACCTGCCCTAGTATAAGTGGGCCCCACTCCCAGCTTTTCTGACTCCCCTTCTGTGTCACCCTGCTCTGGACAACATGGAGGGATGGGGCATATGAATGAATTGAATTGGGGCTGGCTGATCTCGGATGACTCATCTCTGATATTCCATCAGGCCAGCCCAAGCCTGGCCCAAGCTTGGCCAGGAGAAGCAGGGGACAGGGAGGGCAGCAGCTGCCAAGACTCCTTGAAGCCCAGGCTATTAATTGGTGTAATGCCACTTCTGTCCACTCCCTTCTGTCTAAGCCAGCCATATGGCCATCTCGGATTCAAGGGTGGGAACATAGACTTCACCGCCTCCTGGTCTGAAGGACTATAAATCCACATTACGTAGAAAGGGGGGATACTTGTGCCCATTGCAGAAGCAATCCATCACAGAGACTGATATCAAACTCTAAGGTTGGCCGGTGTGATAGGCTCTAACGAGTGTGCTTTCTTCCTCTCCCCTGAGTGAGTTTATAGCTCATCCTGAAATACTGAAAAATAAAACGTTTGTTCAGATGTGGTCCCCGTCTTACTTAAACCCTCAAATCCAGCTGAGATAAGCACTTCTGTTCACAGCTCTCAGTGCTCTACTCGGGGTTCAGGCGCTCTGTGTCCTCTCTTTTAATTTCTTATATCATGTTCCCTAAACTTTCCATGTGCTCTAGTCACATCTTAGACTGGGCTCCTCAAAAGCAGAGCTGAGACAAAGGCTTGTGAATGAATTTATTTTGGAAAGTGAGCTTAAGGTTCATAAATCACAGTGCTTTCCTGGGTAACCCTGCAGCTGGTGTGGCCGGTTATAGTCAGTGTGGGCACACGTGACCAGAACACTAAGATCAAGTCTGTTCCTTCCTACGCTCTTTAATTCCTGATCTGTTTTCTAATTCTGGACTTGCTCTAATCATTATTGTATTAGTTAAGCTAACTCTAGCTTCTGTAATTTATTAACCCTTACATCTTAGTAAATAAGCTCAACAAAATAGAATTTAATATCCAATGTGGATTTTCCTACCGAGAGCATGGTAGATATGCCCTGTGGTCATTCAGCAATGTACATTCTACCACATGGCTCTAGCATCCCTTTACCACCAAGAGGAGCCTGCCAGGTCTTCTCCATTCAGCTGGTAGACAGGAGAATAAAGAGAAGAAAAGGCATTTCTCTGTGGCTCTGGCCTGGACGGGATACATATTATACCCAGCTCTCATTCTGTGAGTGAGAATTGGTCCCTCGGTCTGTCCAGGTGCAAAGGGTGCGGGAAAACGTGGTCCTGGCTGGAACAGCTTTGCAGCAATACCTTTACACAACAGAAGGGGAGTACAGCTCTGTGGTGGCCACCAAGCCTGCTGCATCAGTCAAGCATACTGATACCCATGCCCATGGGTTTTCGAGAAGGGAGCCCTGTCTTCATTTTTATTATTTTTTTTATTGTGATATCTATGTCTAAAAATGGTACACTGGATGCCTCTTGTGCCCCATCTCATGTCTTTCGGACCAGCCTTTTTCCCTCCTGAAACTGCTGAAGCAACCTGCTGCTCCCCTCCATTATACCACTTACCTTTCTACAAGACATGGCAGTTTCCTCATTGCCACCTCGTGGGGCACATGTGGGAGTCCCCTCAGCCTTTCTGACACAGAAGATGGGAGCAGGTTGATGAATCCTTCCATCTTCATTCCTATGATTGATCAGTTCTGAGACGGGCTTCACAGCTCCTCAGGAAAACCGAGTCCCATGGTCCACAGATAGCTAGCTTGATAACACACCCTTGAATTGACTTCCCCGTCTCTGTGTCACCTCCTAACTGTTCCTAACCTCATTTACCAAAATAGACTACTCACGTGCAAGCAAGCCTTTGCCTCAGCTCTGCTTTTGAGGAACACAGGCTCAACACAGGAACACAGGCTTTTGAGGAATACAGCATATGAGAAGGTTAAAGAGTAATAGTAAATTCTTATACATACGACCCACATTAAAAAAAAAAGTAGATGGTGGACCCTTGTCTCATCTCCAAGTACTCCTTGCCCTTAGAAATGATTTCTTGTTGCAGCAAATGAGTAAGTTCATGAACAGAGATACTCAACAGAGACTTCATTGCTACCTAGACCCTGAACCAGGAAACAGCAAGCAAATACTGGTTAAGTTCCCAACTAGAATACTCATAGTCGAAAACCAACTTTAAACACATCCATGAAACCCTTCTGACCATTACCCCCAGTCAAACTGACTTCTTCCCTTGATTTCAGCCCCTCGAATGCCTCACATTCTAAGCAAGAACCAGGGCTGTAAACTGCCTTTGCTTTGCCAGATTTACAATAAACAAAGTCTCCTTTAGGGATTATCCTTGTATGCACCTGGTCACTAAATGTGTTGGATTCCCTGTCTTTAAAGAGACTGGGGGCGGGGGGGAGATCATTTTCCAGTTCATGAGGAGTCTTGCTATTTACTGAATTCACAAAATCATTCTTAGATACATTGTAACTCCTGACAGTTTGTGCAGAACATTAACAGTAATTTTAGTTAGTCAAGGAATTAGCTTATTTGGATACTGTGTGATCATTACATATTTACTGAGATCCTAATGACTAGAAATCCTCACCACTGCTGCTACTTTGAGATGTGCTGTCCTGATGCTTCTGTTTTCCAGGAATATGCAATTCAGGCTATTCACCCAATTAGCCCCACCCCCGTGGTTACCAAAAAAGATGTATGTAGAAAGATGAAAGAAAATAGAATAGAATAGAAATCGTCTTCTGGTGTTAGAAAAACACAGCTGAGAATTAGCATTTCTTGCCGTAAGGATTCAAGTATGTCAAAT
>PISX010024598.1:0-27640 GCA_004024625.1 Mellivora capensis | reverse complement strand
CTGGAGAAAGGCTGAGTGGTCCGGAGAGGAGATCGAACCACAGCACTCCCTCCCGCCAAAGCCTGGGCCAGCGCCAGGCCCCGACTCTTCAGTCCCCTGGAGGCGGAGAGGGGACGAGCCTGCACAGGGCAAGACTGGAGGCGGCACAGGTGGGCTCGGGAGGCTTAAGGCAAGCGGCCCCGTGCGCGGGGAGCCCGCCGTGCGGATGGAGAGGCCGAGCGCGTTCTCCAGAAGAGCGAGCCATCCAGGGGCCATCCAGGACTTCCGCAGCTGGAGAGGCGAGCCCAGTGCCTGTCGTCTAAGCTTCGGAGGCCGGGCTGAGCCTCCTGTTAGCGGCGACGCAGCTGGTGACTTGGAGTGGAAGCCGCGCTCACTTACCCTCCCGAAAGTCCAGGCCCCTACAGTCCTCCTGCCTCTACTCTGCCTGCGCTCCACGAGCGGAACCTCAAAGCCCCGATGACACGGTTTACTGAATATTTCCAACCCGCTGTTGAGACCTGCTGCTCAGAAAACAAGAGATCTCCTGCCAAAACTACTGCTCGGGGGTGTCTGGGTGGCTCAGTGGCTTAAGCCTCTGCCTTCAGCTCAGGTCATGGTGTCAGGGTCCTGGGATCGAGCCCCGCATCGGGCTCTCTGCTCAGCGGGGAGCCTGTTTCCCCCTCTCTCTGCCTGCTGCTCTGAGTACTTGTGATCTCTTTCTCTGTCAAATAAATAAACAAAAATGTTTTTTAAAAAATATCAAGAACACTATAGGGGCATCTGGGTGGCTCAGTCTGTTGAGCACCTGACTCTTGATTTTGGCTCAGGTCATGATCTCGAGGTCATGAGATCAAGTCCCAAGGCAGGCTCTGCACTCAGTATGGAGTCCGCTTAAGATTGATTCTCTCCCTCTCCCTTTGCCCCTCTTACCTTGGCTCATTCTCTCTCTCTCAAAACAGACAAACAAAAAAAAACAAAGAATATTATAGAATTAATACAGAGACCTAAGGATAATCTAGTCACCACTACGTTTCTTTTTTTAATTTTATTTATTTTTCCTTTCTTCATCATTTTATTTTTTTATTTCTTTTTTTGGTGGGGAGAGTCCACAAAAAACATATCTATATTTTTATACTGGGGGGAGGGAGTAGAAAAGAAAGCCCCTATCCTGGTCCTACCCAGTGGCAACTTCTTGCCCCAGAGGGTTAAGGAAGACTCCGAGGAAATAAAATTGTCTGGAAAAATCAAGTATAACTACTTTGAATGTTGTGGGTAGAGGGACAGAGGGGAGCGTGAAGCCCCTTCACACCCACCGTCTTGCCTCAGATCATGTACCACAACCCTGGGGTGGGGAAAGCGCCACTTCTACTCCTGCTTCTTGGGATTGTTGGTGGCTTCACAGTCACAGAGAAGGACAAGCAGGACGAGTGACACACCCAGCACGTTGGCAAAGATGGCAAGCCACACGTTTTCATCATCCTGAACAGCTGGGCTCACTCCCTCATTTTTAAAAAATATTACTTATTTATTTATTTATTTGACAGACAGAGATCACAAGTAGGCAGAGAAGCAGGCAGAGAGAGGAGGAAGCAGGCTCCCCACTGAGCAGAGAGCCTGATGCGGGGCTCGATCCCAGGATCCCGGGATCATGACCTGAGCCGAAGGCAGAGGCTTTAACCCACTGAACCACCCAGGCACCCCTCACTCCCTCATTTTATGTTTTTGTTTTCTTTATGGTAATTGCACAACAATTCCCCATCCCCTAAATTTCCACCAGACCCCCCTTCTCCCCTCTGGTGACCATCAGTGTGTTATCTCCAGTGAAGAGTCTGTTAATTGGTTTGTTTCTTTTTCTGTGTGTGGTTTTTTTTTTCCTTTTGATCCTTTGTTTCTCAAATTCCACACACGACTAAGAGCATATGGTATTTATCGTTCTCTGACTGACATCTTGTTGAGCCTAATACTCTCAAGCACCACTCATGTCATTGCAAATGCCAGGATTTCCTTCTTTTTTATGGCTGAATAGTATTCCATTATAGATATACAGCACTTCTCTATCCATTCATCTATCCACGGACACTTGGGGGACTTCCATAATCTGGCGATTGTAAATAAGGCTGCTGTAAGTATAAGGGTACATCTATCCCTTTGAATTAGTGGGGTTTCTTGGTATTCTGGAGTGAATACCCAGTAGTGTGATTGCTGGGTCGTAGGGTAGCTCTATTTTTACCTTTTTGAGGAACGTCCAGACTGTTCTCCAGTGTGGCTGCCCCAGCTTGCGTTCCCACCAATGGTGAGAGAGGGGTCCCCTTTGTCCAAGTCCTCCCCGACACCTGCTATTTCCTGTGTTGTTGATTTCAGCCATTCTGACTGGCGTGAGGTGGGGTCTCACTGTGGTTTTGGTTTGCATTTCCCGGATGATGAGTGACATCGAGCATCTTTTCATGTGTCTATTGGCCCACTGAATGTCTTGTTTGGACAGATGTCTGTTCCTGTCTTCTGTCCATTTTTATTTTTTTTTAAGATTTTATTTATTTATTTGACAGACAGAGATCACAGTAGACAGAGAAGCAGGCAGAGAGAGAGGAGGAAGCAGGCTTCCCGCGGTGCAGAGAGCCCGATGCGGGGCTCGATCCCAGGATCCCGGGATCATGACCTGAGCCGAAGGCAGAGGCTTTAACCCACTGAACCACCCAGGCGCCCCTTTTGTCCATTTTTAAATGGATTATTTGGTTTTTTGGGATGTGGAGTTGTATCCGTTCTTTATGTATTTTGGTTGCTAACCCTTTCTCAGATATGTCATTTGCAAAATCTCTTCCCATTCTGTCATTTGCCTTTTAGGTTTTGTTGATTGTTTCCTTTGCTGTGCAGAAGCTTTTTTTTCCGATGTAGTCCCAATAATTTATTTTGACTTTTATTTCCTTCGCCTCAGGAGACAAATCTAGAAAAATGTTGCTTCAACTGATATCAGAGAGATCACTGCCTGTGTTCTTTTCATGAATTTTTATAGTTTCAGGTCTCACACGTAGGTCTTTCATCCATTTTGAGTCTATTTTTGTGTGTGGTGTAAGGAAATGGTCCAGTTTCATCCTTCTGCATGTGGCTGTCCAATTTTACCAACACCATTTGTTGAAGAGATGGTCTTTTTCCCATGGGATATTCTTTCCTACTTTTTCGAAGATTAATTGACCATATAATTGTGGGTTTATTTCTGGGTTCTCTGTTTTATCTAATTGAGCTATGTGTCTATTTTTATTCCAGTACCATACTGTTTTAATTACTACCACTCTGTGACAGAACCTGGAGTCTGGAATTGTGACCTCCACTTTTGTTTTTCAAGACTGCTTTAGCTATTCGAGCTCTTTTGTGGTTCCTTACCAATTTTATTTTGTTTATTTTTAGATTTATTTATTTATTTTCAAGATTTTATTTATTTATTTATTTGACAGAGAGAGAGAGAGACAGCGAGAGCAGGAACACAAGCAGGGGGAGCGGGAGAGGGAGAAGCAGGCTCCCCGCCGAGCAGGGAGCCCAACTCGGGGCTCGGTCCCAGGACCCTGGGATCATGACCTGAACCAAAGGCAGACGCTTAAGCAACTGAGACACCCAGAAGCCCCTATTTTCAGATTTATTTATTTTGAGAGAGAGCGTGCAGAGGGAACAGCAGAGGGAGAGGAGAAAGCAGAGAAGCAAGACCCCCTGCTGAGTGCCTGAGATCAGGACCAGAGCGGAAATCGAGAGTTGGACACTTAACTGGCTATGCCACCCAGGCGCCCCTCCTACACATTTTAGGACTGTTTGTTCTAGTTCTGTTGGCATTTTGGCAAGGAGTTGCATGACATACTTGCCTCCCTGCAGAAAAATCTGACTGATGAGTATCAGGACACCATGACGAATGAGGCTCCGGGTCCCATACACTTCACACCACATTTCTCACTGTGTTTGGGGAGAAGCTAAATGGCACAGATGGGATCACATCCTCAGAGATGCCTTTGCTGGCTTCGAAAAGCGACTGGCCCCATTCAGGAAGATGAGCCAAGAGAGCTGCCGACAACAGTGGGACGCTGAGTTACAGACGAGGGGGTGGATGAGCTAGACAGAAAGGGGAGTCTCCGTTCCATCCAGGGCACACGCGCCCTTAGACGTGGAGCAGGAGACAAAAATGGCCGAAAAGGGCTTCAATGCCAGGCACGTGTTCCTTGTTGCCGCTCTGGACATTTCTGAGACTTTCAGAGCCCATTGCATGCCCTAAGCTTTGCAGCTTTTGCCTTTCCGGTTGTTTCTTCTCATCCATTTTGGGCACACGCGTACCTATAATCGGACGGGACCTGGGACTTTTTATGGTTTCCAGACTAGAAAAGAGGGCAATTTAACTTACCAGTTCTTCCCCCATCTCAAATAACTGCAGGCTACCTACAGTCAGCATATTTTTTTGGAGAAAGTTATTGACTTAAGTTTTTTCTGAATCATAATTAAACTTGAGGATAAAAAAAAATGCAACAGGAAACCGAAAAATACATTGATGGGTTTAATGCAGCATTTGCCTTATTGTGGTGGTCTGGAACCAAGCCCACAGTATCTCTGAGGTGTGGCCACATATCCAAATGGGATAAAATCACCATCTTGAAGTGACACGTGCACTCCCATGTTCATTGCAGATTTACAATAAGAAAAACATGGAAAGAACCTAAGTGTCCACAATGGATGGGTAGATCGGGAAAATGTACATAGAGAGATAGATGGAGAGATACACAATACAGTCACAACGGGGTATTAATCAGCCATAAAAAGGAGGGAAGTCATTTGTGAAAACACGGATGAGTCCTGAGGGCATGAGTCTAAGTGAAATAAGAGAAAGACAAAGGCTATCTGATCTGACGAAGCTGAACTCCTAGAAATAGAGAGTAGGTTGGTGAAACCAGAGGTGCGGGTGGGGGAACAGGGAGATGCTGGTCGAGGGGCACAAAGCACCAGTTATCAGCAGTTAAGTCCAGGAGCCCTGTGCAGTGTAGTGACTAGAGGTGACAATACTGGATTGTACCCTTGAAAGTCACCTGGAGAGTGGATCTGAACTGTTGTCCCCACTACAACCAAAGGGTCACGATGGGAAGTGAAGGGTGTGTCAACCAACCTCACAGCAGTGATTATTTTGCAATATACACGCACATCATGTCGGATGCCTGAAACTGGCACAACGTTGTGTGTACGTTACAGCTCAGCAGACTTGGAGCTGAGGCACTCAACATGGCGCTGCCATGGTTTCGTCCCTGCTCCATCAACCTGGACCAGGGCTTCTCTACCTGGGCACAATCTCCATTTGGGGCCAAATAATTCTTTGTTAAGGGGATTGTCTCGTCTTTGTCGGCTGGGTGGCAGCATCATTGGTCTCTACCCATCGGGGGCCAATCACCCCCTGTCCAGCCTTGACAGTGAAAAAAAGACTCCACACATTGTCAAGTGTCTCCTGAGGGACAAAGTTGTCCTCAAGGGAGGACTTGAGGCTCATTAATCTTTTGTCTTAGTTTCCACATTTGTAAATAAGCAGATGAGGCTAGAGATTAGGTTCCTACCAAGCTGCCATTCAGGCAGGCATCTGTCTGTCTGTCCCCTCTTCAGGAAACCAGTGCTGTGCGTCTGTCCTGTGCAATTTTTACTCATACAGTTTTCTGCTTAATACCTGATGGCACAGCTTGACCCTGTACTGTTTTTTCTCGTGGTTCTTCTCCCCACTACATCGTTTTCGAATCAACTTTAGGACCCGTAGTGTCTAGTGATCAAATACCAATAAATAACATTAAACTTAGAATTAATTTGGGGGATAATTAGCATCTTTATAACATCGGGGTCTTACATCATTACGATTTTTGGACATACTACTGGTATATAGGCTTTTGGATAAGCTGGGGACGTGCGCCATCTTGCTAATTTTCATATTCACTTCAGATCATTCTCTTGAGTTTTTGTGTCGGACAATAGTACCATTCTTCAATCATCATGTGCTCTCCTTTCCACACCTCAGGCTTTTTGGTTTTTCTTATCTATTACATTGGCTAGAAGTTCTAGAACAACAGTGGAAGGAATTGCTCTCCTTATCTGCTTGCTGTGGACTGAATGCACCTCCACCCACCACCACCACCACCCCCACCCCCGGCCCCATAGGGCCCATATGTAGAAGTTTAAGCCCCCAGTGTGACGGTACTTGGAGTTGGGGCTTTGGGGAGGTCACGAGGCTCCCAGAATGGGACTTGTGCCCTTGTAAGAAGCCAGCAGAGAGTGCAAGTTCTGTCTCTCTCTCTTCCTCATAAGGACACAGCAAGATGGCGGCCATCTGCAAGCCAGGCATAGGGCCTTCAACTAGAACGTGACTGCCCACAACTGTGAGAGAAAATTGTCCATCATAGAAGCCCCAGGGCTATGGCATTTTGGTCTAGTTGTCAGAGCCGACTGAGGCGCTGCTTGTTGCAGATGGCGGGGGGTGGGGGGTGGGTAGGTGGCTCAGGGACAGAGCCATGTGCAAAGCCAGGCCTCACTGACTCTAGAGCCAGAGCCCTTCAATGCTGGGTTTAAGATGCAGCCTCACCTGCCCTTGGTTTTATGCACCAGTAGGATAGTAAACATTGCTGAAGATAGACATTCTTCGTGACATTAAGGATATATGCACTCTTTCCCAGTTTGCTTAGATATTTTTTTAAAAATCAGGAATGCATATCATCTACTTCCTTCTGGCACCAATTCCTTTGACTTGGTTTTTTTTTTTTTTTATCTTTTGACTTATTTGGGGGGGCTGAAATTTAGTCCATCTTTACGTTTGCGTCTTCGCTGGTCCCAGCACAGCAACGCCTGGGGCCACTCCGGCTTCAGGACAGAGCCCTCGGCAGTCCCAAAGTTGCTGGGAGCTCCCGACCCAGTGAGGGGTGGAGGGTGAGGGGGCGGCTGGGTCTTCGCCTCCTCCCTGCTGTGGACAACGGAGGGTCTCGGATGGGAAAGGCGGGGTGAATGTTTTCCTCTTCAGCAGCAGAAGAGAGTGGCTAAAGGGAAGAAAGCCACAGACGCTCCTGTCAGAAGCACGGTGGGCTCTATAGCTGGCTGAGTGGAGAGCCCCGGACCCATGGGCTGTCGCGAACAGGGCTCCAACCTGAAGTGGCTCCGTGCTGGGGGCCAGTCTTCTCTTCGTTCCCTGTCCAGCTGCACCCCTCCTCATGTCCTCCACGGAAGTCGGTCCACCTGCTGCCCACGGGCAGCGCTCGTCTTTTCCTGAACTTGGAGTTCACTGGCTCTTTTCCTTGGCTGGCTCTGCACTGGGGGCACTGTGGGTCACCCCTCACAACCACAGCCTCTCCTGATGTGTGTCACCCATGCTGACCCCAGGTTCCCCACGGTTGGGCCTGCCCCCTTCTGGGGTCCTCTGCACATTCCCCCCCACTACCACTATCACAGCACCCAGTTTCCAAGGTCAGACTCCAATTTTCAGCCCTGATCAATCAGCCAGGGATCGTCCATCTGGCTTTCTCCGGGCCAGGTCACCTGTGATCTGCCACAGTTTCTTCCCTCCTGGGGCCTCTCCAGGGATCATGGCATATGAATCTGTTTATTAATATTAAATTATATTTGCTTTCCCAGAAAATGCTCTACTTGGTCACAATTTTTTTTTCTTTTTTTTTTTTAGTGTTTTCAATGAGGACGTTTGTCTCTCTGTTTGGGAGTGAGGACAGTGGCTTTCCTCTCCTTCCATTGACTTTGTCAGGCTTGAGCAGTGGGGTTCACCTAGCTTTGAAAAAGAATTGAAAAGGGAAAAGGGGCACCTGGAGGCTCAGTGGGTTAAGCCTCTGCCTTCGGCTCATGTCATGATCTCAGGGTCCTGGGATCTGAGCCCTGCATCGGGCTCCCTGCTCAGCAGGGAGCCTGCTTCTCCCTCTCCCACTCCTCCTGCTTGTGTTCTCTCTCTCACTGTGTCTCTCTGTGTCAAATAAATAAATAAAATCTTTTAAAAAGAGAGAGAGAATTGGGAAGTCTTCATCTTTTCTTTCTCATTGCTCTGGAGCTGTCCCCGAGTCGGGCAACAGACAGCTGGCCCACCTTGGAGGTCTCCTCCAGGTAACTGGCCTTTCCTGGCCACATTTTGTTATTTCTCCTGGAAAACTCATCCCTTTCTTAGAAGTTTCTACGTTTGTTACCTCAGCCTCATTATCTTCTTTTCTTATGCTTTGCAGATTAGCCTCCATGTCTGAGGTTGTAGCCCCCTGTCTGTCCCTCTCATGTGTCCCAGGCCTTGGCGGGACCCCCACCCACCAGCTGAGAGCAGAGCAGCACAGAAGGGAGAGGTGGTGGGAGCAGAGGAGGGAGGGAGGTGGCTCAGGGACACCTGGATCCAGGCTGGACAGCCGGGTGGGCCGTGGCAGTGGCCTGGCCAAGGAGAGCCCTGGAGGGCAGGGACAGGCGGTGGGAGGAAGTAGGGGAAGGGACCCTTGGGCCAGCAGGGATAAGGGACGGGACTGCAGCCCCTGTGTCCAGGAGGAAGGGTCCAGGGGACCCCTCTCGGGTGGGTGGGCAGGCATGTGGTCAGCACTCCACGGGGACTCTAGAGGGTGGCTTTGGTGAGCTGAGTGTGCAAGCCTGTGGCCCGAGGCCAGGGTGGTAAGACAGGCAAGTCCCTCCCAGCCCATGCCCAGGAGTCTAAATGGGGCTTGTATACTGATGTGCCTCTGAGTCTCTCTCACTATCAAACAAAATCCAATACCAACTTCACTAAGTTCTGGAAGGACCAGAACAGCGTGACATTCTGGGACCCCTACCCAGGAGCTCTGGGCTGGAACCTGGTGGGTGGGGGACCCCACCCTCACCTCTGGCCCGCTTGTGTGTGGAACCCCTTGTCCCTCCCCCCTCCCCCTGGAGCCCCAGCTCCCTCCACTCCACCAGCCCACAGCCACTGTTGTAAACAGACCCAAGGAAGAGCTGGGGCCAATTGGGCAGGAAATATCCATACTCTAGGCACCCAGAGTATATCTGGAAGGGGCGGGGGGTGGGGAGTGCTCAGCCCTTAGCCTGTGGTCTCCTCGCCTCGTGGGAAGGGCCAGCCAGGGCTCCAGCAGGGCCCTCCAAAGCATGGGCCCCTGACCCCGCTTGCTCGGGGCCAAGGCCGCCAGCGGGAAGGGACCGCGGTAGCCCAGCACACAGCAAATCAAAGACACACACCAATAGCCCTTGGGTTTTGTTTATTTTTCAATAAACAAAATTTTTTGCTTGTCTGGTTTAAGGAAACGGGAAAGCTAAAAAGAGCGTCATTGACATTTTTGAAATGTTTTGGTTACAGAAAAGATCATCACGCCTCTTCCTCTCTCAATTTTGGGACCGAATGGTGGTCACGTCTTCGACAGCTGTCTTTGAGCTTCTCCGTTTGTTTCGTAAACTACACACTACTCCAAACACACACGAGGTGCGCTTGGGCAGCCAAAGATCCTGACACTCTCAGCAGAATCTGGTTACTCCATAGAGGATGGAATGGACCATTTCTGCATGACGTGAAGACCGTGTCGAGGCTGCGGACACCGTTCTGATTTCGCGGGATGCGTGCGAGTGGGCGTTGTGGAATTTGGGTGGGGTGGCCTTGCCGTGTGCTGGTAATAAATAATTTGTCACGTGGGAAGGTAAGATGGTCAGGCTGTAAGGGCGTCTGTTCAGAACTCCCCTGCTCCCACGGCATTTTACCTGCACTGCTCGGTTTCCTGGGGACACGGGTGTGTCCGCTCCCCCCCAGACTGCCCTCATCCTGCGAGCCGCACAGCTCCCGGCACGCTGCCTTGCACGCAGCAGGTGCTGGAAATGCTTCCTGATCGAATGAATGGACGATGAGTCGGTGGACGGATGAGGAGGGGGTCAAGGAGCGACAGTGGGATGCTTTCCCTTGCCGTTGGTGGGGAGGGGGCGTGCGGGGGGAGACGGGCTGCTCTTGACAGCACGGAGATGGAAAGAGTGGAACGAGAATCGAATCAGTTGGGCCAATTTCGGAATTTCGTGTTTGGGGAAACTGGGTCAGAACGGTTAGCAGACTCGGTCAAGGTCTCACGCGAGAGAGGCCAGGCGGGGGTGCCAGACGCCCGCCTGGCCATGCCAACCGTTCTTTTTTTTTTTTCGTCTTTTTAAATTTTTTCTCTCTCAAAACGAACTCAGGATGAGACGAGATGATGACTGAATGACATGGGGGAGAAGGGATGTGGTGCGGGTGCTCTCCGAGTCCAGGGGTGGGATAGCGGGGCGTGAGGGTAGGAAGCGGAGGGGCACAGGAGCTTGGGTGGGAGGCGGTGGGCAAGGATGACAGGGTCTTGGGATTGAGGGTAAACTGCCTGGAGGCAGGCGGGTGAGGAAGGGACTTGGGCGAGAGCTGTGGAGGTGGGAGGGTTCAAGGGGTGACAGGCCTGCAGAGGACCAGGGACAAGGGGGCAGGGGTGGGAGGGGCTGGAGACTGGGAACAATGGGGACAGGGGCTTGGATGGGGCACGGAGAGCTGGAGGAGATGACAGTCGTGCTCTGACTCAGGATGATGAGGGACGGGGGCAGCGTCGGTGGCTGAAGGTGACGATCAATGGTTGTACAGTGACGGTGACGCATGTCCGTGTGTGTGGGGGGATGACTTGAATGACCAGGAAGATGGTGATGGTGATTTGGAAATAAATACTCGGAGCAAGGTCAACTCGGCAGGTAACACTCAACAAAGCTAAGAGTATAACTTCCTATCCAAAGAATTTAATAAGCAAAATATTTCTCCCTGATACCCAAGGGCTGTTTAGCTGCCCAACCCCAAAGAGCTGGAAAGCTAAACAGAGCTCTGTCTCATTTCTTTCTATTTTTGCAAAAAATATAGATGCTCTTTTTTAAAAAAAGTCAAATTTATAATTCAGAAGCTGGCTAGGTCTTCCGGGATCTGAGGATTATTAACTCAGCAACACAAATTAAATCCACAGCTGTGTAGACCAAGGTCTGGGACCTGGGGCCACAGAACTAGGAGACGCCCCACGAGCGACAATTTCCCACTAAACCCTGTGCAAACCTTGGTGAGGGTATGTTGCTGCTCAGATATCGCCAGGGGGCACTTGCGGTTCAAGGGGCATTTACATTTCAAGAGACATCTCTAACCTACAGGGTAGGCAGGTAAAGTGCTGAGGATTTAGGGGTGGCTGGGGGTTGCCCAAGTGGCAACGCCAGGCTGCACTTTGTCACTCAAAGGGGGCCGATGGCTTCCAGACCGAAAGAGAGCCAGGAGGCTCCCCCCTTTGAGAGAGGCAGCAAGGATCGATCTCAAAACGTCAAGTGTGCCTCCAGGATAGGCCAAAACCTGTGGGTCCCTGGACGAGACCCCATCGTCATCAGGTCCTCATTTTTAGGGTCAGGACCTGTTTTGGTTCATACCCCTTCGTTCCTCGTTCAGACTTTTAGAGCCAGAGAGAACTTGGATGGTCACTGCGTTCCAGCCCCCTCCCTCGAGGGGTGGGGGAGGGAAGAGGTGGGCCCGGGGTGAGGACGGGCGGGGGGGCTCGCCAAGGATCACACAGCGAGTCAGTGGCAGGGCTGGGACCAGGTCCCAGCCCCCCCCAGCAGCCAGCCCTGGGCGCTCTCTCTGCCTGACACACGGCCGCTGCACTCTGCAAAATCTCAACTCAATAGGAAAGATCTAAAGGTTGCGGTGTTGGACTTGATGTGAGTGCACGTTGGACGTGGCGTGTGAGGACTAACGAACGAACGAAGAGATTTTTCGCTTTGTCACAGTGGGTGGTCATGCACAGCACTCGTAATGGTTTCACGAGGACCGTGGCCGAGACCCCTTCGGGGAGGGGTGTCGGCGCCGAGTCCCGGCTTCGTTGCCTTGTTTTTTTTTGGTCTTTTTGATTTTAGGTTAAAGTTTAGAATAACATACTTAAATATCTTTTACTCGTTTAAAGATGAAATTCTTATTATTGTTTTTCGATCATGCATTAAGAGAGAGAAAGAGGACGCTCTGGGCGCGCGGCATTTGTCACAGAGCAACACAAAGGTAAGACAGGCAAGCGTAGCGTTCACCAGATTCGACACAAAATAGAGCAAATTCCACCACAAAGAGGAGAACAGACCGCATAGAGTGAGCTCTGCGGGACCCCGAGAACAGAGAGGGGCCAGTGGGGACGCTGCTTAGATGTCGTCTTCGCCGGCCTCCTTGGGGAAGGTGGCCGTGTCGATCCTCTCGGGGAAGATGATGTTGACCGCGAGGTCCTCGCCGCTGTTGTAACGAAGCAGCAGGTTCTTCTTCTGCCGCAGCCTCCGGCTGTAGCGCAGGTTGGACACCCAGGCCTCACACTTGTTGAGGAAGACGATGCCCACGGTGCCCAGCACCACCAGACTGGTCAGCACGCCCAGGATGGTGAAGCAGATGGCCTGGCCCTCGGAGAGGAGGGGGGTGTTCTTGTTGAGCTCCTTCATGGACACCTTGAGGATGCGGTGCTCGGGCTGGGGCACCGGCAGCTCGTGCACCCCGGGGGTCAGGCGGTAGGTAAGCCCGTACCCGCTGGGCAGACGGGTGACCTGCTGGGGGCTCGGGGCGCGCTTCCGGCCACAGAGGGGGCCCGTGAACTCGGGCTTGCACACACACTCGTACCTCACCTGGGTGTGCTGCAAGCAGGTGCCCCCGTTGAGGCACGGGTCGGAGGCGCAGTTCCCCACGGGGCGGCTGCAGGTCTTGTCCACGAAGCCGGCGGGGCATCGGCAGCGGAAGTCGCCCCCGATGTCGGTGCAGATGCCCTGGTTCTCGCACGGGTTGGGGGTGCAGCTGTTGGCCACGATCTCGCAGAAATTGCCGGAGAAGCCAGGGGGGCACAGGCAGGAGGCATGGGAGGCCCGGCCCTCGTCATCCACGCAGGTGCCTCCGTGCTGACAGGGGGAGCTGCAACACAACAGGGGGGGCCATGGTAAAGGGCCCTCGGGGGCTGGACTAGGACGGTGGTGCCAGGAGCCGGCCAGGGAGACGCCAGGTGCTGCCATGCCTGCCCTCGAGGGGCTCCCGGGCAGTCTGAGCTGGATGCACACAGGTGCACGCCTCACCCTCCCTCCAGCTGCCAGCCTGGAAGGCGCCTGACCTCCCCTGCCGATGCCCATCTCCTCTCCCACCTCTTATGTCCTCTCTCCTACCAGAAGCCTGACGGCTAGTCACTGGACAGGTGGGGAAACTGAGGCTTAGAGGCAAAGTTAGTGATGACCCAGGGCTGGAGCAAGCCCCCTCCCTTAGCTCCATCCCTGCGTCACTGGACAGAGTAGGGGTGAGGGGGGCCTCAGTCCCCGCACTCTCCACCTGCTCCCCGAGCCACACCACCACCCTGATTGTGATCCTATTGTCGTTTTCTGCTGAAAGAGCCTGCAGACTATTGTACGGGAAGCCCTTGGGGACACTCGGAGTGAAAGAAAGCCTCGGTCTGTCTGCTGGCCTGGCTGGCGTCTATGCCCAGTGGTTTAATAGTGGGCCATTCACCCAAGTGCGGCGGCGTGCAGACCAGACCGGGGCTGTGTGCTCAGAGCAAAGCACAGGGGCATTTAACTTAAGTGCTTTTAAAGAAGCAGACCCTTTGTCATCTGATAAATACCAAAACCGAGGGAAGAAAGGAGCTGAAAGCTCGAGAAATCAGCATTGTGGCTTGGGGGGAGGGTCTGTACCGGAGCTGGGCTCCGAAGGAACTTCAGGGATCCTGGGCTCTATTTTGACAGACTGGTTCAAGTTGGTTGGGGAGAAAAGCAAAATATTTTAAAGGTTTCGCTCTGTATTTTCCCATCCCACAAATAAGCAGACGCGGACTTCGGGTGTGACCCCCTCTCCTCTGACCCCCTCTGAACACTGATCTTTACAGGCTGCACAAATGCCTGTTTGTGGCCTCTGCCGGCTCCGGGGTCCTCCACAGCCCCCTGGAATGTCAGGTCAAGATAAGCTGCTTCTGCCTGGCTGTGGCTGTCTCCCCCGCCCCCCCAGCTCCTGGCCCCGGACCGGCTCCGCCTAAGCCCCAGCAGACAGCTGGGTGGGCTCCTTGCAGCTGAACAGATAAGGGCAGGAAATGGCTTGGGGGCTAGAAAGCAAGCGGCCCTTCTTGTCTGTTGTGCCCACTGCTCAGAAGTCCCAGAAGCCCCAGCCCCACTGAGGGCAGCTGAGAGCTGAACATCCCCTCCAGCCCTCACCCCCTGCCAACCCCGCTGGCCAAAGACCCCCCTCTCCTCTGCCTAGCAGGTCCCCCCAAGACAGCCCCGAAAACTCAGCTGTAGAGTCTGCAAGTTCCCCGAAAAACCACCCCCTAAAACGCAATGAGTGGGTTTCATGAAAATCTAGGCGCCCCCCACCCCCACCCGCCCGGGCTGCCCTTACAACACTGTGTGGCTCCCTGCTCCAGTGGCCGCCGTCACGCACGCGCATCAGGACTTGGGGGCATGGAAGGAATACGAAATCACCTTCAGGGTCACTTCGGCAATGATGGAAATGACACACTCCCCCATAAGTACCCCAAATGACACACTCCCCCATAAGTACCCCAATCCTGGGACGGCCCCCTGCGGGGCTGCAGGAGGGGCACTTACTCCTCCTTTGTCAGGCGACCGGTCCAACTGGGCTGGGATGAAAGGGTCTTTAGGGGTGTGAAGCAGGAATCAAAGCAGCATTCATCAGATCACAGAGTCGGAAAGAATATTTACCCGTTGATCACGCAGGGCCCGTCCTTCTTCTGACAGTCCTTTCCCGAGAATCCAGGGGCGCAGGAGCACTCGTACTGGCCGGAATCGAGGTTCACACAGGTTCCATTGTTGGCGCAGGGGGTCGAGGCGCAAGCCCGCACATCTGGGGTGGGGAGGGGAAGGCAGACTTTGTCACCTCCTCCTCCAGGGAGGAAGAGGGGGACAGGCTGGAAGGAGAGCTTTCTGGAGGGGGGGGGGGACGGGGACACAGAGCCCTCTAGCTGGTCAACGAGGGTGGGGGGACCCGATGTGAGCTGCCTCAGTGTTTGTTTGTGGCCACCGCCAATGGTCACCAAATGAGGTCCCGAGGAAGAGGGTGTAGTGACCCCCCGAAACTCTGCAGTGGTTTAAGCAGCTCAGGGAGCTGAAGGTGCTCCCTTGGGGCAGGTCATGGGGACAGAAAGTCACGGCTGCTCACTGCTCCTCAACCCAGGACAGCTGTCCCTTTTCCTGGGACCAGGTCACCTCTCTGGTCCAGCCACATGACTTTCACTGCAGACCCCTTCCCTCCCCACACAACACAATGTGTGCCAGGCCAAGGCTCTCCGGGGCCTGCCTCCCCAGGCAAATTTTCATGTCCAGCCTCTCCTTTTGGGGGGCGGGGGTGGTCCCTGCCATTCAGGGCGATCGTGCAGCCCAGCTGTTAGAAACACCAGCTGCCCTTCACACTTTGCCATCACGGAAGGCCGTTGCAGGGGGGATATGGGGTTGGGGGGACGGAGATGGGGTGGGGGTTGGGGAAGACTCCTGCCAGGAATCAAGAAACCTGATTTAGCCCCAGCAATGCCTCCACCTCCTGGTGGTCGCTCTTTCTGCGCTCGGATCCAAGCGGAGCCGAGGGGCTCCCGATGAAAAGGCTGTATCTTTTGAAGGCAGCGAAATTAGAAGTGTCTGAGTGCTCTCCCATCCGTGTGGGTTTCCATGAGCACTGCTACATTTCTGCGGCCTTTTTACACCTCCCGTCACGCACCCTTCATTATGTGGGACCTGGTGAGCCAGGGACCGCAGAACAAAGGGGCCTGGGTCAGGGGCTCTCTGCCAGTGCAGACCCCGGCCCCCAGGCAGGGTGGGGAGGGACCTTTTCGAAGACAGGCCTCAGGGTTCATCTCCTCCCCACTCTGTGCCTCGCAATCCCCACTGACAAAAGGAGGGGCTCTCCCTGGTGGGCCTGGGGGGTACGGGCGGTGGCGGGGGTGGGGGTGGGGGCTTTTAGCTTTGGTTTCCTACGTTTGTTTGAGCTGCCCTGGGGCACCTGCCAAATACAAAGGCAGTAAGTTATATGGCAGAGCCGGTGGAGGTCCCCAGTGCAGAGGCCACACGTGTGCGGATTTCCGCCCCCTCTTTTTTAAGGAGCCCCCGCGCCCTCGTGGAGGGAAGATGGCAATCAGTCAACAGGGAACAGCCAGGACATCATGCTGATGTCCTGTCCAGAACCCACAAGGCATTCCCCGGGAGCCCGGCTTGGTGTAAGGGGACATCAAGAGAATTTATCGTTACCATAACGGAAAGGTGCCAGCCCGGCTCGCTGGAGAAGCCTTGGCAGCAGGCTCCCAGTCCTGGGATCTCAGCAACCCCATTACTGGGAATCTCAAATTGGAGCTAAAGAGCTGGAGACCACCCCCTGCTTTGTCCAGCCGCACAAGCAGAGGATGAGCCCACTCTTCCCAACTCCTGGGCCTCCAGCCGCAAAGTAGGGTAGATTAAGCCATGGTGGGGGAGAAAGCCGCTGGGGGTTTCTGCCGGGGCAGCAGCTGCGACCCGGACACCCTCAGAGACCCGGAGAAAGGGAGAGAGCTACTAATTACCCGGAGGGCTGTTTCCTCTGGACCCAGAGTCCCAGGCTGAGAGGCTTTGTCAACCCAGGGAGGAGGGAACGTTTTGTCTGGAAAACTCCATGGGCAAGGAGGGGGCAATCCTGAACCAGACACCAAGGAGGGTGGGCTCCAGGCTTAAAGTCCTAACCCCAAGAGGTAGCTTTTCTGGGATCCTGTGGGTCCCAAAGCAGCTCCAAGGGTGGGGGGCGGAGGGGCAGCAAGGCTGCTGCTGATCCCAGCATGAGTCACCTGTGGGGCCTTTAAGGGCCTGAGACAACATTGTGGTGGGGGGGGCTCGATTAGGAAAGCCTGCTGCCTGGTGATGGGGGGCAGGGATGGGTGGTCACAACACACTCTTGCGTGGTCCTTAAGGGTGGGGATTACGGATGACCCCAGATGAGGTTTACCTCAGTTCTGGGGCTAGGAGAAGGGATTTTAGCTGGCTTTTATCCCCAACACCTTCTTCTGTGTCCCTACGCGCAGCCTTTGACTTCCTCCAGCCTCAATTTCCCTATCGGTACCCCTCGTGCCCTGCTAAGGTTGAGGACCCACCGAAGGACAGAGGCCCTGTGGTGGTTGCCCTACTCTGCTGGGAGTTTTTTCGAGGACTCCCAAATGGCCCAGGGTTCTGGGCAGGTCCTGCCAAATGAGAATGGCCTTCAATGGACATTTTGTAGCCTAAAAATGCAGTGACAGCCAACTTTCAATTTGCTTGGGGTAATGAAGGACAAAGATTGCATAAATTAATGAAATCAACAGATAACACCAATCTGTACTCTGACCGCATCTCAGCCTTGCCCGACCCCCAGCCTCCCCTACACCTGACCCACGGACCACACCAGCTCTGCCCTGACTCTGTTCCTGCCCCCCCCCTTCGTTTGTTTGTTTGTTCATGTGGTTTTGCAGCCTCCTGTGTGAATTTCCTGGAGGCGTGGCTCTGTGACCCCCCCACCCTCAGTCCCTACCCCCTCGGAGATTTGGTGACCCCAAGAGCCTCTACCCTTTCAGCTTTGTGTGGCATGTGCTTAATGTCGTGCCTCTTTATTCAACTGGCAGCTCCCTGCCGGGCCCCCCCAAGGGCCTTCTCTGGGTGCTGGGGGAGCAGAGAGGAGCAGATTTAAGTCCACCTGTGAGGAGGCTCTGGGCAGCAGTGGGAAGTATATAAACAGATCGTTACCATACAGAGCCCTGGGCTGTGGGAATGAGGCGGGAGGGGGAGGGGAGGCCTCCAGGGCTGGGCTGGGAGGAGGTGGCTGGGCGCCCAGGGCAGGGATGGGGTGGGGTGCCAACCTATGTCACAGAGGTTCCCGTCCCAGCCATCGTCACAAATGCACTGCCAGGGTTCCACGCACAGTCCGTTAACACAGCCGGGAAAGGTCACACACTGGTCACACAGGGGACCCTGCCAACCAGGCTGGCACCTGTAGGGGTGGGGGGGAGAAAGATGGGGACACATGGGGGAGCAGGAATGCAGGGGGAGCTCAGGCTGCCTTCTGTGGAGCCAAGATCCCTTGGGAGTATCTGCATGGTACCATGCCAGCAGGTCCCAGGAAGCAAACACCAGTCACCTGAACAGGACTCCGGGGTCCCTGAGAGCCCGGGGGCTGGGGGGCAGCACTGCATTTTGCCGCAGTGGCCTGCACTGGTCTCACCTTGCGAGGGGCTCTCCCAACACCCCCACTTCTGAGTCAGCAGAGGGGAGTCATGGCTGTCCCCTGCCCCCTGCCCTCTTCTCCCCCTCCCTCCCCCCCCACCAGTTTCCTGCGGGGGCGGGCGAGGAAGCAGTTTGCCGCAACCCAGCAACCAAGCCCCCCCTTCCTGCCTGACACCCCGACTCCCCAGGATTCTGCCCTGACCACCTACGTACAAGCTGCGTCAGGAGAGCCACCCCATTACCTGCAAACATTGTCATCCTCGCAGAATCCATTTTGGGGGTGGCAGGCCGGGAAGCATTCAGCTCCTAAGGCACAAGAAATGTTACACCATTCACCCCAAGAGGCCCCAGAGGCCAAGGCAAAGCCTGTCTTCTCCCCAGCAGCCCACGGCTGACACCCTGGGGGGAGTCAAACACCCTCTCTGGTCCTGGCAGCCTGGCACACAGTAGGCATCTCACATCAGCCCACTCAGGAAAAAAAGTCTCTGCCATGTTCCTGGTTATCGAGTGACCACAGTAAACCGCCTAGTTCCTAGGAGCAGCTTAGACACCTAATTCTACCCCCACCCCAAACATGAAACCTCAAATGCTAAAAGCGGGGACACGGAGACAGTGAATGGAAAGATTCTGACCCCTGGGCCCACAGCCAAGCCCTCACTTTTGCAAAGTGAGCCTAAAATGGGGAGCAGGTTTGGAGGCATTCAGCTTCGGAAAAGTCCAGACAGTTTCACCTGGCAGCCTCGCAGGTGAGGCTTCAGGATTTTTCTTAAAGGTTAATCCCTGTTAAACCAGGCACGCAGGTCAAATTCCCCAATTTCCCCCACCCCAGACTCTTCCTATTCGAAAGACGCAAGGGTTTTTGCAAAACAGATTCTGCAATTCTGACACTGTTTAGAGATGCGAACACTTTCCTCCGTGCCTACTGTGTGCATTCACTCCAACTAGCTCCCCAGCTTTCCAGACAGCCCCCCCATCAGCTCTGGTGCAGTGGGGGCGGGGGGCACTGCGGGAAGGGGCAACTCTCTCACTGTCAGAGACAGATGGCCGCTGCAGACAGAAGTGTCGCAGCCCCTCACCGAGAGAAACGCCACGCAGGAGGGGCTCGCGCGGGGCTCCTCGTTGGGAATTCGGGGCTGCGACGGCAAAGCCACCCCCCCGCTGCCCCCACAGACCTGTTCCTGAACCCGCACGCAGCGACACCCCAAAGTTGCACCCTAGAGCATTTCCACACAGGGCTCCCGAGCATCACCTCGTTTCTCCATACCTCCTCTCTCCGCGCACCGACACCCCTGCGAGCGCCACTTCTGCGGGGCGGCAAGGGACTGGGGGGGGGTCCCACACTTCCCCTGCCCCCACCCCTCCCCGGGACCCCAGGGCCGGGGCTTTGGCATGCGAGGGTGGCGGGGAGGGCGAGGCAGCAGCGTGCGGGGCTTAGGGTTAGGCGGGACGGGCTTGAGTTGGGGCGCATGGGACGGGGCGCGCTGGGCACCCGGCGGCTGGGCGGGGGGCGTCGCAGGCTTCCCCAGAGGGGGCGCGAGCCAGGCCGCCGGGCGGGGGGTTGCGCTCACCATGGACACTGTGGCCGAAGGCCAGCAGGAGCAAGAGGACGGGCAGGAGGGCTGCGGTCGCGGTCATCGCGGGGCGGCCGGGGTCGCGGTCCCGGGAGCGGCGCGGGCGCGGGTCCGGCTCCGGGCGCCGCGCTGGGCTTCTGGTTGCGGACGCGGAAGGGGGCGCGGGCGCGCGGCGAGGGGAAAGCCAGGGCTGCACCGGGCTGCGCGCTGCGCTCTCCGCCGCCGCCGCCGAGCTGCCTCTGCCGCCGCGCGCGCCGCCCTTTTCGTACCGCCGCCCCCCCGCGGCCCCCGCCCCCCGCCCCCGCCTCCGCGCGCACGGGGCGGGCGCCGGCCAGTCCCGGTGACCCCCGCCCCTCGCGGGGCCGCCCCCCACCACTGCGGCGTCCCAGAAAGCGGCTCGCGCGCGCCGAGCGCTCTTGGCTAGACGGGCACAGGTACCCCGCGCACGTTGGGCACAGGATCTGTACACAGGACGGCCCGCGGGCGCACTCACACGGGCCCGCTTAGCACCAGGGGCAGGGACCGACCCGGGACTGGGCCGCAGACCCCAGGAAGGCGCCAGCACGCGCTCGGAATACAGAAACACGCAGAGAAGCACCAAAACACTGAGCGCCAAGGTCCCGAGCACGCACGCCATGGTTCACACGGCCAGGAAAACACAAACGCACGCTCTAGAGACGAGGAACACGCTCGCGCCACATACGCACTTAGGAAAACACAGAGGAGAAGCCTGATTACCCCCCTGCCCCTAGCCGGATCGACGCAGGAAAATGCAGACACACACACACACGTACACACACACACACACCACAAGCCAGACACACCCTACACCACCAGCACACACTGCAACGCAATCGCAGGTTATGGAAATAGTCGGGAGCGTCACAGGCTCAGGCATGGGCACGCAGAGAGGCGGGTGGGGGGGGGACACACAGTTATGAAACCCTGGGCCTCCTGCACCGCGGGCCCACCCGTCTGGGCCACACAGAGACACGCGCAGAGCCACGTGCACACCTGAACAGACGCATTCACTGGTAAACACGCAGACCCCCACTCCCACGCAGGCAGACACCGGCAGAGCGGTCAGGCCCTCAGCCACGCAGACACAGAGAGCACAGACTCCCGCACGCAGGTGTAGGGCCCCCCAAGACGTGATAGTCACAAGCACCCCAGACTCACAAGTCACAGGCTCTCGGTGGCACACTCATCAAAACACGGAGGCACTGCCGCCAAGCACACACGCAAACACACAGGGACACATGTGGGCAAGCTCACAAGTCCGCTCACACTCACGCAGCTGCACACCAAGCCCTGGGCACATATTCCAGACCCACTGGGAGGCCTCCAGGAGAGTCACGAGGGGGGTGTGGGGGTGGGGTTGCTGGCCTTGCCAGAGATCCTCCCCTCCCAAGAGCTCCTGGGGAAGAGCCCCCAGCCCGGGTTTAGAGACTCCGGGGCAGACCCTGCAGGCCGTGTCCTGATCAGGATGCCGGCGTGGAGAGGAGGAATAGGGAAGGATGGGTGGGGTGGGGTGGGGTGGCAGAAGGGTATCAGAGGTCTTTAACTTCCTGGGGAAGGGTCCCAGGAGGTCATGACCTTTAGGTGGGTCGTTTAACCCACTGAGCCACCCAGGGGCCCCTAGATGGGTTGTTTAAGTGGGCTTCATGGGCATAGATTAGTTTGGGAACAGATCCCCTGTCACCACAGTGAGCTGGGTGCGCGCTCTCTGCTACTTGGGTCGTGGGGTGGGGGGCCTTGGCCTTCAGGCTGTCTCCGGGGCTCTGGCAGGTTTGAGGACATACTCTCCAATCTCAGGACAGCCGTGGGAAGAGAGACCACCGGGAGTCCCTGGGCCCAAGGGCCCTAAGGCCCTAAGTCTGTGCTCCCGAAGTGGGACAGCTGTGGGAGGGCCCACGCCCCAGTGCAGACCCTGGAGCCGCGCTGGGCAGACTCCACGGAGGCCAGAGGAGGGAAGCCCCCACCCCCTGTCCCCTTCGGAAGGTGTCTCTTCCTAGGTGTTGGGTACAGGAGACCCAGAAGGGGTCGGTCGGCGTGAGGTTGGGACTCGCTTAAGGGACAGGCTGGAGGGAGCAGTCACCCACCCTGCGCCCCTTCCTCCCCATTACCCCAGTCTCTTCCAAGAACTCTTCTCGAATGAAGAAACAGGAGTTCCGAGCTGGAAGGTCTTTTGCCCAAGGCCCTGGGGGGTTCCAACAGGCGTGCCGGCCAGGCCAGGCCTGGAAGTTCAACTGTCCACTGCATGGAGATCACCCCAGCTTCCCTGACCCCCCTCCTTTCTTCCCTCCAAGGACCCTGACCTCAGCCTCCAAAATTATCCTACACAGCGGGCAGATTGGGAAGGGCTGGGTTCCCCGCCAGACTTGAAGGAGGGGCAGGGGATCTCTGGGCTGCGCGGCCTGGGGCGAGGACCTCCTCCCAGACCCAGTCACGAGGTGCCGCCCTGGGGACTGTGCGCAGCACCACGGGCGCCCTGCTGAGGCCCTCAAGTGCACCCTCACCTAGACCCCTCCCTTTCCCATTGCAGTCCCTTCCCACTGCTGCCCTCCCCAGTTCTGGAAAGGGAGGGAGGCCTGAGGAGGGCAGTCTCACCCAAGGGCATCCGTGTCCAAATGTCAGGGGCTTAGGCTGAAAGGGCATTGTCTTGGCTGGCGGGCACCTGCTCGCTAATCCCAGCTCCATCCCCAGCCTGCTGAGGGCCCTGGGCCAGTCACTTGCCCCTCAGAGCCCAGTTTCCCTGTCTATAAACAGGGAAGCCACACCTGCCCCCAAAGGGGACTTGGGTTTTCCTAAGTAAAAATCCACTATACTTGCAAGGCCTGGCGCCTTCTTGCCCTTCCTCCAACAGCTGCCACTGGGCCTCCACCCAGTAGGCTAGAGAGCCCCCCCCAGGGAGGGGGTGTGGATTCTGACCTTGCCCTCTTGAGAGCCCCCTGCAGGGCCGCTGCTGGGCCTGGGCCTTTCTGTTGGTTTCTGTCCATCTCAAGGAGGAAGTGTTTGTAAATACGGGAGACTGGAGATTTCTTTTCAGCAGGCAGACAGTGAAAAAGGGTAGCTTAGGAGCGGTGGGGAGAGGGGACGCTGGTGCCTGTCACAGGCTTCAAGGCTGCATAGAAAGTCTGAAAATGCCAAGCGGGCCCCTTGGGGAGAAGCCGGAGCTGCCTGCTGTTTGCAGGCAGATCCAGGAGTCAGGACGACCTTCTCCTCTAGCTGTGTCCCCTCCCCGCCCTTCCCTCTCCTCCAAAAATAAAATAAAATAGAATAAAAAGGGGGATGACAGAGAAGGCAAGCAGGCCCCGCCCTCGGGAAACGCTTGGCCCACTGGTCAGCAGAGCAGGGCTCCACCTGGTTCGGGATCAGGGACAAAGCCTGCCCCCCGTGGGGCTGGGTGGGAACTCGGGGCCAGGGCTTGAGGCCAGGCTCCTTCCCTCTGCCGAGCTGAGTGTCCGTCTACAACCCCAGCCTGCTGAGTCCTCGGCCCTTTCTGCCCAGAGACCTCCCTCCAGCGGGCAGCAAGGGAGCCAGTGAGGGGCGAAAGTTTTCTGAAGGAACCAAAGAAATGTTATCTCCAGACGATTCCCTCCGCCATCCCCCCGCCCCCCTGCACCAGACTACTTGATTAAAGGCAAAACTGCTGATCAAGGAAGCCCAGCAGGGTCCGGCTGGAGAGGCCTCCGAGACCAGCTAGTCCCGGGCGAGCACGACCTGCGCAAGGCAGCTTGGGGGGGAGCGGGGTAGAGTTCACCGTCATCCCATCTTGACCTCTGCTCTGCAACCCCCCGCCCCCCACAGCTGAGAATCTCCAAAACCTGAGGCTTTGTTTATGGTTTCTGGAAGTCTCTGCCTCCCCAACTGGTCCAGTCTTAGTGGGATGTTATACAGTTGGGGAAACTGAGGCGCGGCAAAAACTCCCAGGTGCCATTTGTTCTCTCTTCTTCCTCCCTCTCGCAAACACCATGCCTTCTCCCTCCTCCCCCCTGCCCTGCCGGAGATGGAGCTCTTCCCAGAGAGCTCTAGCTCTCCTGGTTGGAGCCACGCGACTGGAATCCGGACACCGCAGGGCAGGGATCTCCCCACTACACCCCCCCACCACACACACAGCCCAGGAGTGAGGGGGGTTACAGGCAAGCGGGCCTTGCCTTTTCTGCCTCTCCCTGTCTGTCCCCTTGGAATTCGATTCTGGCTGAGCTCCCCAGCAGAGGCCGTCTTATCGGAGCCTCCTCCAAGCTGGGCTGGGTCGGGGCAGGGAGGCCCAAAGACGCAGGGACGCGTGTACAGCTAATAGGGAGCGGAGCTGGGATCCGAAGTCAGTGCCCTGGGCTGTCTGCTCAGCCAAGGACAGTGGCAAGAGCAAGTAGGGTGGCGTGGGAGGCAGTGGGAAGACCCCAAGGGCACCACCAGGACCCTGCCCTCCCTTCCGTGGGGGGGGGGGGCCGTGAGGGCAAACACCAAAGAGGCGCCCAGCAGCCCCGATTCCCATTCTTGCCCCAAGCTGAAGTTCATCTTTGAAGAGAGAAATTCTCTTTTTTCCTGCGGAGGGGAGGGGGGCCCCCGGGGACAGAGGATGGAGGGAAAGGCAAGGCGCCCCGGGTACATTTAGGCTCGAGAACACCATGAACACAACACAGACAGCTTGGTTTCAAGTTCAATCACAAAGAAGCCTCTTCAGGCTGGAGTGGCTGAGGCCGTGCGCTTGGCGGCGGAGGGAGCGGAGAAGGGAAGGTGGCGGCCAAGGCCTTGTGGCAGGGCCAGGAGAGGCATGTGACGGCCCTTCAGGGGCCACGGGGCCTCAGGGCTTGCGAGGGAGCACGGGGCACACGTGGCCAAGCGGCGGGGGGCACACCTCTCCCCCGCGCACCCCCAGCGGCCTACCGCCCCATCGATGGGAGCGTGCAAAAATAGATTTTCTCGCTTCCTTTCTCACCATTGCCATCGACGCGGATGCCACGTTCACAAGTCTAATTGTCCACGTCATCAATCAAATCCTCCTCTTAAAGGGCGCCACTGAGTCATGCTGTGCGCGTGGGGAGCTCGCGGGGTCTCAAGAGGGGTTAGCAACGGCTCCCCGCCCCACCCCCGCCCTCGGAGGGAAACAACACCCACCCCCCCACACACTTGGGAGGGAGGGGATCACAACCAGAGGAAAAAGGAGTCTTTTCATCACTTCGCCTGTCGATGCAGGCTTGGGCAGAAACTACATTAATTCTTCATTCATCAGAAATTCCCAGAAGTTAATTTTCCATAGAGCGGAGGCTCACCTTTTTAAACGTAGTCTCATGTCTTGTGCACTGAGCATCGGTTGAGCTCCCACAGTGGGGGGGGGGGGGGCAAGGGGGCGGGCGGGACTGGACAACGTTGTTGGGGGGTGTTTAGTGAGGGAGCCCAGGGTGACCCCTCACCTCCAAAGGTTGGTGGATTAGGGACACTTCATGCTTAGAATCCTGTGACCTGTCAGGGGGGAGGTGAGCCAAGGGGGAGTGGCTGCTGGGAGGAGAGACTGACCACCTCCTGGAGGGTAAGGGTCCTGGGGCTGAGTGATGGGGGGATGTGTAGGAGGCCACCAAGGTGTGCCATTACGGGAGGACTTCTGTACACACACACACACACACACACTGAGATGGTCACGGTGGGGGCTGTTTGCTGGGACGGCTGCAGAGTTAGGTTGGAGAGGGAGGGTTACGAAACTTGTAGCATTTTAGATATAAAGCCCTCTTAACTGTTCTTGACTATTCCACAAACTCCCTTACCCTGGCAAACAATCTGGGGAACAAGAATCTGCCTTTTCTCATACCAGGGTCGACCCATGAACCTGTCTTGCCCAGACTTGTGTTGAGGCTTGGGCCCTGGGCCAGGCTGCTCCCACCAACCCCAGCCATGCCAGCCTACCCACCTTCCCGGGAGGCCACAGCAAACCGGGCCCTTCAGAGGCAGAGACCAAGGGTCCCTGATCGCGTGGAAATAGGAGAAATCATTTTCTCAAGCCCTGAGCCACTGGAGGGAGGAACCCTTCCTAGACCCAGCTTAATACAAGTTTAAGACCATAGCAGAGGGGAAAAAAAAAGACCCATAGCAAGATCACGACCTCTCTCTCCATCTCCGCTGGCCGGGTCTAGGGAAAGAGCTGTTTATTGTGGCATAGCCAGGCATACCTGTCAAGTTTAGGGATGTGAAAACACAGCTCTCGAAGAATTGGAGATGTTCCTGCACTCTATTTATTCTCTTATTTGTAAGGAGGCATTAGCATTTTTATTCAATTATATTCGAAAGTGTTTTCCCCCATGTTACTACACCCTAAGCATCGGTGGTCACTTGCAGAGGAAGGAATGGTCTCGTGCCCAGGTGGGGCCCTGGGATGGCCAGGTGGGAGGTCAGAGGGTCAGGAGTCCGCTCCTGCCTCCCCTCCCACCCTGTCCTCCCAGCTCCCACCCACCAAAGGCCCCAGTCCCCCCGCCATGGGTCCTGGCCCAGGACTAAACCCCGGCGAGCCTCTGGCCTCGTCCCAGCCACGCCCAACAGCACCCATCTGCCTCGAACACGTCTTCCCACCTGGTGTTAATGGATTGTGTACATGTGTCGGACCTCCACAGGGCCAAGGGCACCTTCCTCGGCCCTCTGCCCCTCCGCCTGGGGCCTGCAGTGCTACCCACGAGGTCCCGGTGGATTAAGTGAATTAATGAGTAAGTGAATAAGGCCCAAAGTGTTCTCTGAGGGTTACCAGGAGCCCCTCGGAGAGATCCTGTGTCCTAGCAACTGGCCAAGGCCAGGTGGCCCTCTCAAGCCAGTGCCCTCTGGCCACCTCTGATCTCCGGGCTCCTGGGGTTGCTGGCCCTCCAAACTGGGCTTCCTGAAGGGAGGGAGACCCTAAGGTTGCAGTGGCTTCCCCCCTTGTCCTCTCCCCAGCGGGGCCCTCTTAGTTCTTTGACTAGGAATGGAGAACGTGGGGAGCAGCTGCCGGAGACCTAGGCTAGCACCCCCCCATTACCCGCCCCCCCTGCCCACCTCCCCCAGCGCCCGGCTTCTCTACACTCCAAGAGCCTGTTCCTATGGTGACGCTCCGCGCCTCCAGAGGCCCTACCTCGCTGTTGGCAGTCACGCTCCAGCTAGGGATGGGGGGGCAGGGGACATCCAGCCCTATCTGACCCCGGCTCCCCCCACCCAACACACGTAGGGTTGCTTGGTGCCCCAACTCAAGTTTGGTCTTTCGCAGTGAGCCTGAATTTGATCCCTGTGCCAAAATGTTTGTTCCTCCTCCCTCTCTATCTTGGGGGCCCTGTTAGCCGCAGAACTTGATGTCCAGAGAGGCCAAGTGAGTCTCCCTAGGTCACACAGCAAGGCACTGGCAAAGCAGGACGAGGCTGTTGAAGCTGGGTGCCCTGCAGCATGTAAGGGAAATAGTGCTCTCCTGGGGCTGAGCTCATTCTCTCCCCACCTTCCCTCCCTTTTCTTCTTCCCCACCCTGGCCTGGCCTGTTCAGTCACATGTGTGATGGAGTCTGGCTCTCAGGACCTTTGTTATTCCAAAGCCGTTGCCAGGGGGTGGGGACAGCCCCACTGCCTCAGAATGTCTGCCCCGAAGCCTCTCAGAAATGCCCATCTCCATCTGTCATCCTCGGGCCTCATGAGAGCCACCAGGAGCTCTGCAGCGACCCAAGATCTGGACTCTTCTCCCTTGGCCTTGCCGCTGTCCTTGGGCACACGGGCCCCAAGTACCTCTCCACTGGCTCTCCCACTCACTCCTGTACCCCATCCTAGCCACCACCCCCCTGGCCCAAGCCACCAGACTCTGCCACCAAAGGCTACATCTGGGTCTTCCAAGTCCCTGGAGTCCTCAGGACAGGAGTCAGAGACAGGTTTTCCAAATGCACAGTCCAGAGC